>JAUZSU010156479.1:0-14145 GCA_034780255.1 Parotocinclus maculicauda
TATATATATATATAAATGAAAATAAAAATGAAAAAAATAAATGAAATGAAAGGAAATGAAAAAGACTGTATTGTAAAAAAATTGGGGATATTTTGAAATATGAAGCGATTAAAAAAAGAAGCATCTGATTTGATTTTATTAAACAACATCATCAGAAAAGCAAATGAAAAGTCAAAGAAAGCTGTTCGATTTTAAGATGGGTGATTGAGTAGCAAGTGCCATATTCATGGGGGTGAAGAGAAGCATGTCAAACTATAGTAAAACAAGCGTGTCAAACAGAGTGTTTGGTCACCCAAGACAGCCAAAACACACTGCCAGCGATCTGAACAGGTTCAGATTGTCCAGCAGTTCTTGTGGGATTATCTTCATATTGATTTTAAAATATCACCTAATTTTTGTAAGCAGTGTATCAAATGTTATTTTTTTGTGTTTCTTTTTCTTTTGCACATGTACTTCTGCTAATGAATCAGATCCTGGTTGGGTTTAGTATTGCTAAATGATCTTTGTCAGAGATCTGTTTTTTAAACATATGTCCATAGGATAAACATGCAAATAACATTTTCTTTACTGACACAGACAGCCATCATATTACAGTAAACACAAGAGGCCTTTGCAAGCTGCAGACAGGATACAGTGAAGTGAGAAATGCCCCCAGTGGAGAACAGAAAGAAAGATATGCTGCAGGTAAACGAAGATGCCTGATGAAACATTGGATGAAAAACTCTGTTGGCTTCTGTTTCTCTCCCTCTGTCTTTTTTTTGTCTGGTATCAAAGCAAATCGCTCAGGTTAAGCAGCCACTCCTTTGATTCCTGCCTGTCAGGACCCCAGGGGCCTCAAACAGCCCTTTCATCTGCCCAACTAGTGAGTCCTTTCACAGAGGGCAATAATGCGATTAACCATAGAGCTCAGCAGAGCAACAGCGAAAGAGATCTTTTTTTGTTGGATCAACTGAAACAATACTGTACAGTTGTAAAATCCTCAAAATAAAAGAAAATAAAGTAAAATAGCCATTATGACTTAATTAATTTTAAAACATAATCCACAATCCATGCTTACATAAATAGTATCTTACAAAAGTAAGTTCACCCCTCACATTTTTAAAAACTATTTGGTCTTTTCTTGGGACCCCACTAAAGATATGACGCTTTGATACAATGTAAAGTAGCCAGTCTACAGCTTGTTTAAATTTGCTGTGCCCTCAAAAAAACTTAACACACAACCATTAATGTCTAAATTGCTGGCAACTAAAGTGAGTACAGCTAAAAGTGAAAATGGCCAAATTAGGCCCAATACCAGTCAAACTGTAAAGTCACCCTGAAAGTGAGGGTAAAGGTCAAGCATTCATGTCTCCAGACCAAAACCCTATTGAGCATCTGTGGAGGAGGGCAAGGTCTCTAACACCCACCAGCTCTGTGATATCATATAGGAAAGAAAAAGGATTCCAGTGGAAACCTGTGAAGCTCTAATGAATTTTCAAGATTTAAACAAAGTGCTGGGAAATAATGGTGGGCACAATTTAGCCATTTTCACTTCGGGGTGTACTCACTTTTGTTGCCAATGGTTTAGACATTAATGGCTGTGTTGAGTTATTTTGAGGGAAGAGCAAATTTATACTGTTATAAAAGCTGTAGACAGACTACTTTACATTGTATCAAAGTGTCATATCGTCAGTGTTGTCCCATGAAAAGATATAATAAAATATTTGACAAAAATGTGAGGGGAGTACTCACATTTGAGTATACATTATTACAATTGCACAATACATTTATCTAAAAAAAAGTTATTTAGGAACTATTACATGCAGCTATCTGATAAATTGGTCTGTAATGTATATGACATTCATTTAATTAGCTGTGCATACATGACTTAATACAGCAGTGGCTGCATTTACTTGGCAGTAAAAGTTACAAGAGGCTTGTTTGACTGCTTAAATTGGCAGCTTTTAAGCTTTCAAATGTAATCATGATCAGAAACCTTACTGCAGTATGAGCAATTACCATACAAAATGATTATGACATGTTTTCCAATAAATAATGCTATTTAACAGTTTAATGCAAATTTATATATACAACTGATGACTTCTAAATGTCTAAAAAATAGACGCTGACATGACAGCCTATATAATGATATAGTGTTCCTAAAGAATTACTGGTTGTCATTTTAAAAGTCAGTTTCAACTCTTATCTCAGTCCAGGGAAACTTTCAAATGAACGCCCATGATAATCAGCCATATGCTTCAGATAGCATCTAGACTGAGATAAGGTTTTAAAATGTCAAACTATCCCTTTAATCACCAAATCAGAGGAAGCACTGTGACTGAAGACATCATTTAAAGTCAGTTTGAAAACAGGAAATTTGTGCAAAGCCTGAAAGTCTAAGAGCTGTACCATTGTTTTGGTGCAATTAATAACAGAACCTTGGTATCAAACCTTTCAGGAAAAAGCCCGTTCCTCTACCTGTCTGAGCCAAGAAACCTCTTACATACTGGAGTAGTATTTTAAAGATGTATAGATAAAGTTAGACATGGACATGGCAAAAGAAAACTGGTTTATAGCCGACCCCGATAACTGGTTTGGCCTCTTCCCAGACTGCTGAGTTTGCAGGATTTCCTGTGCTAATGCAAAACATTATAGCTCTGTGTTAATACAAAACATTCAGTCACAGCCTATCTTGCATGCTGTTTTTAGGAACTGAGAAAGCTGAGCATGACACATATGGGTTGCATTTAGTGACGGACAGCTCACATTCAAAACTCTTTCTGTCGGTGCCAGAACTGCATCACTGTTATAGTGACTAAGGCTCAATATCTTGGGTAGCAGAACAACAAGGCATGATATTTATTTTTGTATAACTAACTCATTCTTCTTTTTCCTCTTTCCTATAAGGTGTGCATTTACAAATTGCTCTTTGTAGCATTAACTGATTTAGTCATATCTGATGTCTCTCCATATTGAGCACATCCAAATCTGTTTAGTTATGGCATTTGTAGAAGATGAAAGAACACACAGAGATAAAATAAGAGCAGGAGACTGATATGGTTTGTTTGAAAGCTGCTGATCTGACAAACGATGAATCAATGACATCAAAGAAAGACTATATCAAATCAGACTTTCAGTGTTATGGATACTATTCAGGTATGCACAGGTTAGCGTCCATCCTATCAGTGTGCATTTGCTTTAAAAAACCAAGGTTAAGGTTAAGGTTAAACCTTAAATTATAATCTAGTACAACAGTGAATAAAAATGTATTTTAACTCAGGATGTTGCTGCTGTAAACAGCTGGTCACATCAACAACCAAGAGCAGGGGCAGGAGTTCATTCATTGGCACCCATGTGTGTCTGTCAGAGACATGCAGTCAGGAGAGGCGGGTAAGGCAGTACCTTCACTTATTATACACCAAAATAAAAAAATAAACATAATAAAATGTGAAATCATAGTTCTTAATGCCAGTTTAAGAGCCATTTCTACATAATTCTGTCACCAATTTATGGTGATAATTTCGGTTGTAATTCCCGATGAGACACTATGAAATGCAGAAAAAGGAGGTGTGCCTCACCTCAGATTTCACAATAAATCTTTCACAATAAATCTGAACAGAGTCCGGGGAACTATTTGTGTGAATATTATTAATATCCTGTTTGTAGACCTCTTATTTGCATGTCATCACCTTCCATAGTCTAGGCTATTTATTTCACATAAAATATATTTAGGCTTGTTGCTTTCGTTAAAACTACAATAAACGGGCACAAATGCGAATCAAACCAAAAAAACATAGAAACCGTAAAATAAAATGTGACTCAAACAGACTACGAATGCTTTAATAATGTGATATCGATTATAAAAAAAACGCTGCCTATAAAAAAATACATTTAAAAAATCAGTGCCCCACCCACCCTTGACCTTGTCTGTGTACACAGGGTGTGTATATCTTATGTCTGTTTGTGTGTGAATTATATGCCTATTTTTAACAAGCTGTAAATGGAGTTTGTAAGTGTATCCCTGTCCTAATGTTAGGAGTAATGCTTGTTTGTCTGCCCACTACCTGTGCATCCTCTCTGACTTATAACTAGAGAAACTGGTTCACATTCACTAGAGTCGCTGGTTTATTTGCTTATCTTCTGTGTTGTTCATAATAAATTCTAGCAGTGCATTTTGGCAAACAGTGTCATGTTCATCATTCGATTACGGCTTTCCCATAGACTGGGTCAATATAGTATAGTACTCTATTTTCTTTAGTTATTGTAAATTTCCATGAATTAAAAACATGGTGACATTAGGGAAGCTGTTGGACGATATAGCTCCACTAGTGTTTTCAGATGTATCTCATTTACATATTGTTTGCTTGCTCGTCTTATGGAAAATACCCTTTATATTAACATTACAGTAGTCTATAAAAACTATGCAACTTAAGTAATGTCTGTTCAGCAACCATTTTGATTACAGAATGTAATGTGATTGTTAAACAGCACATACCTGTATTGTTCACAAGCAATGTATTACACCACATGCACAAAATAACAAGGCTTTGGAGAAGTGTAATGCATTTATTTCAACTGATAGCACATAGGGGTTGTGTTCGTTGGTCTGCGTAATACCTTCTTAAGCTCATTATAAATGACAAAGCAGCATAAACATTTAAAGGAGCCAGAGACTGTCCATGTCAGTTTGATGTCAAGGTACCGGGTCAAGTGCCAGATATGTTGACATAAGATTGTGACATTACATGCTTTCATATATTTCACAGCTGGACTTTAATGATCAAAACCTTGTTGTGGTAAAGGGGTGATCCACAGAGCTATGTCACCAGGAACGTGATGCTCCCAGTAGGGTCATCCATGGTGAATATGTTAGAGGGAAGAGGTCAAATTAAGTGTGTTTTGTGGGTGGGTGGCAGGCATGAAATGGACTGGACCTTGGAAAGAAAACTGGCTGTGGGAACAAACACCATATTCAAACCTAAGGCTGCTTAAAGGAATTGAGCCATGGATTCCACAAAAACCTTAAAATTGTCATGAGGTATCTAGCGTTAGGGGGTTAGCAGTAGATCTTTTTAAGTGTTGTAATTTGCTTGGTGGAGAGCCCAAAGATTGGACTAGTTTTTCCAGCACATCCCACAGATGCTTGATTGAATTGCGATCTGAGGAATTTGGTGCCGTTACTGATATAAAAAGTAACAGTAATGGCAGAAAAAATGTAAAAGTGCTTGGAATTGACCATTACTTATTATTAATATACTGCTCACAAAAATTAGGGGATATATTAAAATGAAATATGCCATAATTAAGTATCCTTCAATTTTTGTGAGCAGTACATGTGTGTGTGTGCTGTTAGACTCAGTGTTGAAAAACTATAGAAAATAAAGTTTACATTCTAAGATCTACAACAAGCAAACGGCACCAATTTGGCGGAATGACTCATATCTGCTGTCACGGCATTCTAATATAATCCTGTTCATAAGATTTTACAACAAAACCTCATGACAACAAAAATGTGGCACTTGACTCGGGTACTATGTCATTCTGACATTAACGCAGTCTATGAGAGCTGATGCCTGTAAGCTTCTGTAAATGTTTATACAGGTTTATGTTAGCTGTCAGGAAGTGTTTAAGTCATGTAGTTTTATGAATAGCACCCTGTACTAAAATGTTACATGTATAATATTTACGTACATTAAATGAACGTTACCAACTTCATGTAAACTTCTTTGAGTTTTACAAGGCTCTGCCTGTTATTATTTTTTGCTTTATAGGAAAGGACTGGAAAATTAAGATATTAATAGATCTGCCGAAAATGTCAGTTAAACACAATGGATATGGTGCATAGAATGTGCAACATACAGTAAGTTTACTGACCAGTCAGTATTACACACACACACATTCTCTGTGTCTCTGCTGACTACTGTGACATGGCCTGTGTGTTGGACAGCATGGCACTATAAATGTGAGGTTGAGTTACTCTAATTTCAGACCCGGGAAACAAGCACTCAGTAATTGCAAGGTTTCCAAAAGTATTCTGAAACTATTTCCAATCTCAACTCTCAGAAGCAGTGCCGTGAAAGGAAATGCTTGGATCTGAATGAAAGGCACAATGTATATGGGCTATTGATGATATGGATTCAGCCGGATCTCTGCACTTCACTTACACCTACATTTACATTTAATCATTTAGTGGTCGCTCTTATCCAGAGCAAGTTACAAGTGATACAATCTCACTATGTATATTCTAAACAGTTGTGGGATAAGGGCCATGCTCAAGGGCCCAACAGAGGCGTCTTGGCAATGGAAGGACCTAAACAGTCAACCTTCTAATCCATAGTCTTAACCGCTGCACCACCACAGTCTGGTGTGCCTCAACGGGAAAGGCATGTTATTTCCATTTATGGCTATATTCTGCAAAACAAAAGGTAAACAAGTCAAACGTTTTTATCTGGTGTGGGTAAAAAGGCTGTGATACACATTTTCTTACATAATGAAGTTTTAGCATTAGAGTATTTTTATAATCCTAATAAAGCCTTATTATTTCTGAATCATATTTAGTGCAAACTCCCTTTTCCAGTGCCTACTGACTGTCTGGAAAGATTCAAAACAGAATGTCGTTCTGGATATCCTGACCACAGATGTTTTGAAATTCGTGGTTGATCCTTTGTTTCCAAAGCACAGAAAATGAAATTTTAATAAGTTTAAGCCAGAAACTGAGTACTGCCCTGTTCTTATATTTTGTTTGATGTCTTTTATCAGTTGAGCTCTAAATCAAACACTGAAAACCTGGTCAGTTGTTACTTCACACGCTCTAGATGCACTGTTTTACCATTCAGCTGTGTCTGTGTGCATCACTGCTCGGCTTAGTTTGTTTTTTGAAACTTTGTTGCATTGTAGACCTAATCATTTCTCATTACTTTGATTCTTCCAGTTTTTTTTTTTTCATTAAATACAGCCCATTCATCACTTTGCCAGTTCCTTATTGGATTTGTTTTCTTTTTTCTTTAAAGTAAAGTCACAGCATGGACAGCCTCAGCATGCAACATTACCACATTTACCGTCTACAGTCTCATTTTTAATGAACCACAAGCAGCCTGCTTTTTCTGTAGCGTCACCACAAATCACCAGGTTATAGAGCACAGGGTCAGAATCCCCCCATTATCTGTAGTCCGCTGCCATTTCTTGCCCCGTTATTCTAGGATAAAACAAAGCAGGCAGGAAATGAGATAAATGCACTGAAATTACAGCTTGTGATTGGACCGTTGCTCCCACTGTTTAGAATGTCTGGCTCCATTTGGGCTGCCTCACTCCTGATGGCCTCTCACTGTTCAACGGATAAATGCTGTTTTATAGTATACCTGTCTGAAGCACTCAAGCCTTGAGAACAGATCTGCATGGGAGTGATTCACTACAGCACTATTTGTTTGTGCGCACAAGCGTGTGGGGTTTTCATGACAGTGTAAAAAAAAGAGACCTTGTCTTCCAAACCGGTTTAAGAGTTCAAGTTAATGTCAGCATTTTGCAAACTGCCTTCAGAGTCTAACATTAAGGGCATTTGTACAAGTCTGTAATCCAATGCCCTTTAACCTGGTTTATTTTTAATTGGTTGGTGCCTATAAAAATCTTCCCTCTGAAACAGCAATCAGCTTCATGCAAGTCAACATATGATTGTGGTAGTGAATGGTCTTTCTCATCCAAGACATGACATCAAGTTAGAGGATTGCTATCACTTCTGTCTGCTGCATAAGTATAATACTACACAGCGATTTGGAAAGGAAAACCCAATAAATCAACAGACCAGCTCAAATCTGACCTCAGACTAATTGCCTATATTTTCCTGTTGAGATCACAAGCCAACAATCATGAAACTTACTGGTGATAAACAGATGTTCTTGGATCTTCACAGAGTGTGATGAAATACAGCAAACTGGTATGAATGTTTGTCCTCAGGGTGGGTTAAGGGCCTTGCCCAAGGACCTAACTCTAGCAGCTTGGCAGTTTTAAAATTTGAACTCTGGACCTTTTGGTCCATAGTCCAGTGTCTTACCCACTAGGCCACCACAGTCTTAGTATAAGTGGATCAGACACAGCAGTGCTGCTAGAATCATTAATCAACTTGATGTCACATCTGGGCTGAAAACAGTCCACAAACTTAAAATGTCCAGCCACCATCCACCTGTAAGCACTTATTATTCCTCCACTGAATGCATGACCTAAACACCAAAGACACTGCATTCATCAATTGCTGCATTCATCTGGTACCCTTTATGGTTCCATAAACTGCTGACAAGGAGTACTACTGCAGCAACAGTGAGATGATCCCTTGCCAGGTCTTTCCTCCCCTCAGACATAGCCAACTGTGGCTTTGCAGGAGAACACCAGGTCAGAGGTACCACTGAGATTCGAATTCAGGCCACCACAGTTGTGGGCTAGCAAATTCACAGCTATTACTAAACATTTACTGTGTACAGTATAAGTAAATGTGATGCATGTAGTTTCATTACATTTAATTACTATTCAGTATAGAAGAAATTACTAGTTAATCTGGTTTGCCCTGTAGTGTTTTATAAACACTCCTAAAATATAATGCTCACAAAAATTAGGGCATAATGAAATATACCTCCAATATTTTTGAGCAGTGTATAAAAAAAGAATTACACACTGAGAAACTGCAGCGAAATCGAGGAAAATCTGGGATCAAGTTACAAAGAAAAACAACGACATCATTTAGAATTTCCTATAGTGAATAGTGAATCATATCTAGAGTCATATTTTATTCAGCACAGATTTGCACTGCTTTTCTTGGACTGGGCAGGGGTGTTTTTATATAATTCTTTTTTTGATTGCCAGTAATGAGTAGAGGAAATGTTTTAATATTCACTTTCTCAGATAGACTCGTATAAAAACTTCCTGAGCCAAATCTTATGACTACAAAATGAAAACAATTCCCAACCGTGTGAGACTTTAGCGCTGAGGTTTTCCTGGAGTAATTTAGTCAATCTCTTAAACCATTTACTCAGTAATGTGACCATCCTTCTGCTTGTCATGTTAGAGTTTTATTTACTGAGGGGCATGATGGCATAGGCGGTTAGTGCTGTCACCTCACAGCTCCAGAAGTCTCTGGTTTGTTTCTTGAGCTGGATGCTGTCTATGGGAAGTTTGCATGTTCACTTCATGTCCATGTGGGATTTCTCTAGGTAGTCTGATTTCCTCTAACATTCCAAATATATGTATTTAGGTTAACTGGTCTCTGTAAAGTACTTGTGTAAGTGTCCAGCCACTGACTCAATGCCAGGTCTCAAACCAGGATAAAATGTGAGGGTTGTAGCTTGAAGGGTATCTATTGTAAAACCAAAGCCAGGTCTAATATGCAGATCAGTTCCACTTTGGTGACCCCTAATAGGAGCAGCTTCAGATAGAAGGAGGCTGACTTGTGACTTGTTAACTTATGATCCTTTAATACATTTGTAAATAAATTAATGGACAGTGCAATCACAAATTGGTAAATAGGTTAATGTAAATGACCATGTGAAAATCAATTTATATACAGTACAGTCAATGATGCGCATCATATGATGAGCTTGGTTTCTCTCTCTCTTTTAATGTGGGCTCTTTAACGTCTAAAGCCACACTAAATGAAGGTTTGCATGCTTGCCAATCTGATCTGGTTTAATCAACTGTTCTTGGTCATCAATGATATACCTGTAATTTCGATTGATCTGGAATAAAAAAATGTGAACCTACTGACCCCTTCTAGATAACATTGAAGACTCTTGATCTAAATGTAAACATTTACGCTGCTCTTCCCGATGCACTGTCACTTTTCTTCCCCCTTTTTTGCTTTTTCCTTCTCCTTCAGTACATAACATAACCAGGAAGTCTGCTGTTGCCTCTCCGAGATTGAATCTAACCCGAACATCTCTTCTTACCCCAGTGAAATTCTATATTCAAACAAATCCAAAGCTGTGGTTGCTCAGGATGTTGCTAATGCATCAAACACAGCTTGAGAACATTTCCAAGTTTGTGTGTACACTCTACCCTTAACCTTCTACACCTAAATAAAATCATTTTAAGTTTACCTCTGATATATACACTCACTGGACATCTTAATATTTTACATTCCATTTATTCAGTTCCACTTATCATATATATATATATGCTTTGTTCATGCTCTTTACTCTGTTTTGTAATGAACAGGACATCAGATACTATATTAGTGGTGGATACGTCCATTTTAGTCATCCATATCCTGCCTCTCAAAAAATAATGCTGACACGGCACCATTACATTAAAACAACAGGCTACCTCACAGCAAGAGGGTCCCGGGTTCGATCCCAGGGTGGAGTGGCCTGCGTCCTTTCTGTGTGGAGTCTATGTCCTCTGCAATGTGTGTGGAGTCTGTGTGCCTACAATGGATTGGCGTCCCGTCTAGGGTTGTTCCTGCCCTTGCGCCCAGGATTGCTGGGTGGGTACCCGCGATCCTGTGTATATTAAGTGAAACATAATAGATGGATGGATGCCTAATTTTGTGTAGGTCCCTCTCAAGCCAATGAGATCTCAAGTCATGGGCTCCACAAGACTTGCATGTTACCTGTCCAGTGGTATCTGGTACCAAGGCATAGGCAAATCCTTAACGTCTTGGATGTTTGCCAAGAACATCATACAGATTCTATACAGGATTGAGATCAGGAGAATTCTTTATTTTGTTCTTCTAACTATTTCAAACAGTTGTTGCAGGGATAATGTCATTAGGGAAAACTATTGCCAAGATGGGGTGCATTTGTTGTAAACAATGTTTAGGTATGTGGTATGTAAGAAACCAAGTACTAAAAGGGACTGGCAGGACCCAATGATTCCCAGCAGAACATTGCAAAACCTACTGTTGCTTTCCAGTTTTCATAAAAACTACCATAAATGAGTGTGTGTACGTACTTTGAGAAGTTGTATTTTCTCTTAACATGTAAGCAATAAAAAAGAAAAACAAGTCAAATACTTGTGTGGTTTTGTTAACTTAAGCACGTTGTAAGACTCAGACTATTAATATTGTCTCAAAAGTAGTTAAGCTATTTTATTAGGTGAATACAACATTGGTTCACTTAATGTGTTTACATAAGCAATGTACTGTAGAATAACATATATGTATTTATTACATTTAAAGGTAATTTTTGATCAAATCCATTACATGTCTGCTAGAATAGCACACTGAAATGATTATCTGAACTATTAATAGCTAGGTACTTTTAGTGTTTTAACTGATAAAAAAAACAGTGTTTGTCTATTTCTGTTTCGTTGTCCACCTCAGCGTATAGCAGATCATAAATCTGAATCTCACTTTATATGAAGGCATCAATAAATCATACTTTCTTAGACTCTTGAATACCTGGGTCTTTTCATTTTTTATTCACTTTCTTATCCACTTAATCCTGGACAGGGTTGTGGGAGAGCTGGTTCCTAGACTGGGGATTGCATCAGACTAGTTGATTATGACATCCATCAGTTGCAATGCAATGCTGCCGTCGACTAGATGGAGGAAGAAAAAAAATACAGTACTCAGAATGCAGGAAGATGCCACATGGTTCCTACTAACCATTTTCTCTTTCCTCTCGCTCTCTTTGTCTCTGGAGTAGGGTAGGCCAAAGCACTTCATACATTTTGCATACATATTCCCTGTCCTGACTTCAATAGAAGCGAGCCTACTGTGGTAAATTTAGCCCTCTCGCAGTTCTATAGCTAGGTCATATTCATAGCTTGAAGACAGTTCTCATGTTTATGGGGCTTTATCAGTTACATTTCAATACAGTGAATGTTTGCAAGAGGTCACTTTTTGGATCATCTATAGCTTAGTAATTAAATTCAGCATTCAGTTATCTTCACTTATGTTGGCATCTCTAAAAAGACCCTCCTTTTTGTCGTCTACACTAATGGACTGCTTCTAAATTTGGCAAAATAGTTATGTTTGTCTATTGAACTTTTGAAACCACTTTATTTATTTTACAGAGTTGATGAATTGTATAGGTTTCATAAGAAGAATGCAGTCTTAACAGCCATAAATTGTGATCTAGTATACAATATAAGCTCCCCTGCCAAACTTTACACTTTGCTTGTTTCAGGTTGTAGTAACTTGAGGCTCCTACACATTGCATGAGGATGATTGGGCAATAACTGATTGAGAAAAGGTGATTGGGACAGTGCAGTGAATGCCTCCTTTAATGTCTGGAAAATGGAAACTTAACAAAACTTAATGAATTAAAAAAATTGCATTTGGTCATGTGAAAGATCATATTTTGAACAATGTAGCTAAACATGTATTGCATTTAAGTGTACAGTCATATGGGTCAACCAGCAATTGCAAAAGTCGCAGTCTATTTCACATCCAGCATGCTGACTCAGAATGCCTCCATTTGGATTTAATGCCCAAACATCCGTTGGCTTGACACAAAGTATTTTGGATTTTCTTCGCAAGCCGTACCGAGCGTTTTTTTTATACTGGATACTGGATAACACACGTTGATGCAGCCCTCCCTGAAGTTCTGGACACCTCAAACATTGGACTTGCACTCTTCACCAGGCAGTTGCTTCAAATTATCCCGGACAAGTCCCCAATTGTCACCGGCACCAGCCCTGGGGGAAATCTAATTCCCAATTAACTAATTTGATAGAATAGTCTATATAGGCAAAATCAGACGCCTACGTCTAACTTTTCAATAAATGGGCAGTGTTAACATTGATTTGTGATTTGCTCCAGAGCACATAGTGACGAAATGCCCCAAGAGCAAGGACAAAACCTTATAAGGTCAAGGAAAAGATACTTGCAAAGATAAACTGGAGTTTGAGTGGCATTGTGAGAAAATGAAAAAAGTGATTTAGTAAATAAAATATTTATGAGTATTTTTGACCAGAAAACATGATTAGTGCAGAATGTATCAGTTCCATGAGTTCATATAAAAAATTTAATAATGCATCTCGCATCACTGTGATGAGGTCATACAAGGACAGAAGACCTCCGAAAAACTAACCACCGAGCAATGTCTGTGTGTGTTAGAAATGGGGGCAAACCATTTCCTGAAAAGTATGTAAGCATTTTTCAAGCCAACTAAATTGGTTGCATTGGTTTATTCAGATTTTTCAACATCATGATGATCTGCTTTCCTGGATTTAACAATGCTTTTTTTCTCAAATTGAGAAACAGCAACTGGTTCCAAATTTAAATCTAACATCTACAATTAACATGACCTTTGTTACTTTTGGTAAGGACTGTAATTTCTACATAGCTCACCCAGTTAGAACGTTCATCCCTCAAATTAAAGCTGAAATTCTCTGCTTTAACCACATAGCCATTGTTTTGTTTTCGATTCAGTGGGATGTAATACAGAGCCAAAAGTGAAAAAGATAAGGTTTTGCTGTTCAGCTGCTTATGGATTGCATTGCTTGAACTCTGTCCTTTACTTTTCTCTTATCCCTAAATCATCATGGAGTCAACATAATGAATATAGTGCATAGGATTTTAATGAATCCTTTTCTCTTTTAAAATAACAGTGTTTACACTTCTGTAAAGTGGTACCATGAAATAAACAAGGAATCTGGAGCAGTGTGTGATTTTAAACATTTTAACATACTGGACGTTCATGATAAACACAGAGAACATCTGACATGAAAGAGATAATGAAATATCCGGTGCATTTCTACTTTATAAGTAGAAAAGTGATTGTTCAGTTGATTCATTGTTTGCATTTTGTGAGTAGTCGTTCTTTTAAAGCAAAGTTATTGAATAACTGTTAAAGTTATTCAAAAGAAAATCAGCTTAACACAGTGGTCATGTTTTCCTTTGTTTTAGTTGGAAAATAAAGTGGAAGCAGACACCTACACTGATAGAAAGCAGGACTCCAGTCATATTGGAGCATTGGACAAACTGACAGAATAAGGGGGAAAAAACAGAACAGCTTCTCAGATGAGTAAATGCTGAATGAATAAATCACTGAAATTGTAGTGTGCAGACATGAAGCCCAAGCCATTACCATTTCTCTGAATAAACTTCATTAATTCATAAATGTGGGGACTGGAAAAATAACCTAAAACTAACCATGTGCAGGACAATCTCTCTCGCTCCCTCTCCCTCTCTCTCTCTCTCTCTCTCTCTCTCTCTCACACACACACACACACACACAC
>JAUZSU010156490.1:0-14143 GCA_034780255.1 Parotocinclus maculicauda
GTCATCTTTTGAACTCTGGTATGTCACCCATAATGTTGTGTGCATTGCAAAATTGTGAAAAACTGTGCTATTACCCTGCTAATTGAACCTTCACACTCTGCTCTTACTGATGCAATGAGCAATTAATAAGGATTGGCCACCAGGCTGGTTACATTGAAATACAAAGCGTCAACTTCATAACACATTGGTAGAAGTGCATCTCATGACACAAACAAAGGAGATTTCTGAGGACTTCAGAAAAAGACGACCCTAATTAGGTGGAAAATGTTACGAAACTATATCTAAACAGTTTGGACTTCACCAATCCACAGTCAGACTGTGTATAAATGGAAGAAATTCAAGACAAATGTTGCAATCCCCAAAAGTGATCGACCAACAAAGATCACCCAAGGAGAAAGGCATGGAATAGTCTGTGAGGTCTCAAATGAACTCAAAAGGTAATTTCAAAGCAATCATAAACCTCTCTCACACTTTGCTAATGTTAATGACAGCTTGTCCACTGTCAAAAAACAAAAACAAGAATCAACATTGTCAGGATTGCACAGAGAAAAAACTACTCTCCAAAAAGAACACGGATACCTGTCACTTCTCCCATAGACAAGCTGGAAGGTTATTGAAAAAGTTAAGAAAAAGTTTTGTGGACAAATTAGAAGTGTGTCATGCAGCAAGACAGTGACAGTACACAAGCAATTATACTAATGTTAAAGGCTTTAAAATGTTCAAATAAAAGTCCTGACCGTAATCAAATGTGAAAGCGGTTCATATAAACAAACCCTAAAGTGGCATAATGACATCTCCAATTTTTCAAATGCCTCCAAGCTCATGAGCAGAGCTGTGCAACAGTTGTTTACCAGAATGTTTAGTTGCATTTATTGCTGATTAACTGTGTCACACAAGACACTGACAGCAAAGGGTCACATACTTTTGCAACACACAAATAATAATGGAATGGAACTATTTATCAGGTATAATATTTTGTCTTTTTTTGTGTAAGAAAATGAATCATGTTTATGTAATTCATGCAGAAATATAAAAAACTCTAAAGGATTCCCAGACCCAAGTACCACTGTATACTGTATATTACATAATATTTAAGTTTTATAACAAATAAGACTGCATCTTAAGTTCTTACCTCAGACCCCAGCCATGCTGGTGCCAGAAGCCTGGGGTTTGAAAGTATAGATGCTGTAGGCACAACTGGTCATTCTTTATCCTGGGCCTTGGGTGGTGGAGTCTGCTTTCTGCAGAACTATAGAACTAGCCTGGAGTCATAGCCAGGCCACAGGAGGCCCTGAACTCACACTACACAAACCTCATTGTTATATTCCACAGGCACAATGGACGTTCTCACTATAAACTAATTGAAGAGACACATTGGAGCAGAGCATAAATTAATAAAGTAGTAAATTCTCACTCAGTAGTCAGATTTTAAGTATGAAGTGATTTCAAGTAAACAGATGGCAAACATCTTAGTAAATATTTCTCTATGGCTTGCACAAGAGCCATGCAGGCTAAATGTAAGACAATATGCAAAAGGGCTGAACATAATTCAATCAACAATTATTCAAACACTCAACCAGGAAAAGGTATGCTATGAAATAAGAGAATGGAAACGGAAGTTGTGTTTTGAAATTTCTGATAGGCACAGCCTTCTGTTTTACAGGGACAGGATCGAAGCATTAGCATTTTAGCAGTTGTGACCAAATGTATTCACAAACAGACTTGCTAACCCTTCAGTCCAAAACGTATTTGTTATTTTTAATTTATATACACGTTAAGTGAGTGGGAAAAAAAAAACATAAAACGTGCATACACAATCCATGCAACCCCAGTTTTCCACGAAAAGGAACATGTTTTATGGGCTGTTAGTATTTGCTTATTCAGAGAATAGGGATTTCTGATCGAGGTAAAAGTGCAGGCACTTCTGTAACTTCTTCTGCCTTACAACATAATCTTCAAAACACGTTGTGGGTGCATAAGACATAAATAATATTGGAGGGTTTTGGAGGCTTCACCAATTTTTGTCCAAAAATATTTTTAGAAAATCAAACAACAAACTGAAGTCCGCTCTTTTTTATTCAACTGAAAATGGCGTTTTTCTGTCTGCATGACAGTGCTGTAGAAAAAAAACAACAGGGAAATAAAGCTAACAATCTCCTGCAGTTAAGCTCTCCACAAAAAAAGTTCTATATCCTGAAAACAACTGAGCGAAAAAGAAGATCTGAAAGGGTAAAGGTTGAAGTTGCAAGGCGATACTAGCGTGTGTCTAATAGAGATGTGTCACTTGGTTGAGTCTAAAAGTGATTAAAAGCCTGCACTATCAGAGGTTCATCAGAGAGGCCTGAAGTAGCGATGTGGTGGGCCATAGTGCATAGGCATATTGAACTCAAAGTTGGCATTGGGGACATTATAGTTGATGGGATTGAGGTTGCGCAGTTGTGGTACGTAGGGAGCAGCAACAGGTTGCAGGAAGAGCCTCTGTGGGCCAGGTAGTACCACCTGAGGGAGGAGAACAGGGGGGTGTACAGCTTGGTGAGCAGCATTGGGGATTGGAGGAGGTTCCACTCGAAGCCTCTTAGGAGGGATTGGCTCAGGAGGAGGACCCAGTCTTTTCTCTGCAGAGTCTGTGGAATGGTAAGACATGGAACAATTACAAGCAACCCAAACTCCTAGATTAAAATAAATAGAAGGAATCTACACATTTCATTAAAAGTTAAAAGGAAAGGAGAAATTACCACCTGACTGACTGTTCTTCTTGTTCAGTTCGGCTTCACCTTCCTTCTGAATGTCCTGGATTATCCTCTCATCATCTTGCTAAAGAGGGTCATTGATGAAATTGTAAGTTAGAATCAAAATATAAAATAGACTAATAGAGCATATTAGTTAATAAAGTTCTTAGGTCATAAGAAGAATTTTAATTATTTTCAGAGTAAAGCAACAGGAGAAACAAAAGTTAACAACAAATAAGAAGAAGTGCAGGCCCTACACAGGGCACCAGGAAAAAAAAAAGAATGAATTGCACTGTTGCTTACCTATCTGATTTATCAGAACACAATTCATTCAGAAAAAAATGACAATTAATGAACTAACTTAATTCTCTGTGAGGGCTGTTATAATGCAATGTATAATATGAATGCATGCACCCTAATGAGATAATATTTCAAGGCTATAAAATGAATGGTGCAAAATTAGTTACATTTGTGTGTAAATCGGAATCAGACACCCAGGCAGGCGCAAACAAAAACAGCACATCACAAAAGGGACATTGGGCTAGTTCAAGACACTTTCTTGTATCAGGGTTAAACAGACTGCTGGGTGCTGAAGCCCAGTTCTATAGATTTGTTTGTTTGTGTAACCGCAGCCTAAGGCACCCACTAAAACAGATGACAAAAACAAACATTTTAAATGCATAAACTAAGTAATTATTGTAATTACGCCAATCTTGTTCATAACAGGATAATGTAGCTAAAGTGTTTCATTCTAGCCATGCATCAGCACATATGGTTTCAATGAGACCAATGTGCTTTTGTCACAAAAGTCCAGATCTGGAAACAGCCTTTTAATGCTGGCAAAAGTAAACACGCTGCTATTTCCACAGAATTTCCCCTGTAATACCCCCCAGTAACTCACACAGCTCACATCCATTGTAAAAACAGGAATGTTATTCAATAGACAATGTCGATGAGAGCAACTCTGCAACTTCCAGTCTGTATCCAAACCGGCATACATCACACAGAGTATGAAACAATAACATAAGTTGTGTACTAATTTAACACAATACGTGTATTCAACATGAGTCATTCTGAAGACAGACACTAATGGTATAAACAAGTTAAATCCAGTGTGCTCAGTGATGGCTAGGATAAAAACCTGCGCTGACATTTCATTTCGCTGCACTTTACATAGTATAGTTATGGGGACTACAATAACAAAGGAGTATACCAAATATAATTTTCTATTTTGATTTCATGTTAAAATGTTTATTCTTATTCTTGTAAGCAATCTCATTTAATTAAAATAAAGGTAAGGAAGATGGTTAATCGGTTGCAAAAATAAAGTGCGTGCAACCATGCTCATCTCCATATCATTTCTAATTTGCATTAAAGTTAAAAATCTCAACTTTCAACAGTCACTCTACTTCTTGTTGCTGTAGATCATCTACTGAAAATGGATTATTTAAAATGCTTTGTCACATGACAGAGTGTGTTTACACACACTTAATATTCTAATAACTTCAGGAAATAATTTTTTGTCAGTAATCCTATTAACGAGTATACATGCACTTACTCAGATAAGAGGTAATCTCTGGAATTGTATGAATCCGGTAATAATTGGATTTGTAGTTTGTAAAGCAGTCAACAGTCTCACAAAAATGTGATATATATTTCAAACTTTAAAATTAAATAATCAAATTGTTAATTTCTAGAGCATATAGTGCATGAGAGTCTCCTCAAAGTGATTGATAATACTTTAGCACGCAATCCCTCTAATTCTATGGTTCCCAGATATCACAAGGAAAAAAATATTAACCAGGTTTATGGAATCTATATTACAAGTTTATATGGAAACTAATCACATAGGTAGAAAAGACTCTAAGAATAAGCACACCTGGAAACTGTACAATCTTGTGTTACATTTGCATACATGGACAGACTAAGACTGACTGACATCGCACTATGGCTCTGGAGAAACCCAAATACTGACTTAATATATACTGATCCAGCTTTCTATATCCAGTATATACAGTTTGTTGTATATGTGACCACTTGAATAATCGACTAAGAGCAGAAATCGGACTATAATCGGATTATTACGTCACGGGTCAAAACACTCTGTTGGAAGAAATGCTTGCCAGCAAGTATACTCTTTTTTATGTTATGATAATTTATTATCATTGTTAAGACCAGGGCTGTTAGAGTTTGTTTGTTTATTTGGGTTCTTTAACGTCGCTATCGGCACTCGTGGCCATGTAAGCGACACACACAAGGTTATATCTATACACAAGTTAATCTCAACACTAGTCACATATATATACACAAGTCAATGCCAATTTGGAGTGGGCTGTTAGAGCATACCTGTAATCAGCCAATCATGTGGCAAGCAATACAGGGTATAATTTCATGCAGACACAAGCCAGCAGATACAGGTAATGTTCACATCAACCATTATAATGAAAGGAATATGTGATCTCAGTCTTTGTGACATTTGCATGATTGTTGGTATCTCTATATTTCTAAAACTGCTGATACATTTTGTCAACAGTCCAGGCTGGTTGAGGTGGTGTACTGGTATGGAGAATGTTTACTTTGCACATTTTGAATGTGTTAATACTGATCAATCACTTCTTGAATAACATGTCCTAATTGAGCACTGTTGCTGACCGTGTCCATTATGGTCACAATTTGGCCATCTTCTAATGGATACTTTAAGCATGATAAACGCATCATATGACAAAGCAAACTGGCTTTGTAAACATTAGAATTAGTTTAGTGTTCTTCCTGGTATTTCTTTGAGATTAAAGGGAGGTCCTAATATAAAGTATGGCAGAAGTGTTTATTATTACAATGTGGTGAATTAGTTATGTATTAGTTGTGTAATAGCACTTATGTAATCAGCTGTGTGCAGCAGGCTGTAGGCATGAGTGTTTACCGAGAGCAAGCATGACCACAGACAATGAAGCTTAGAGACAGATTCAAGTATGCTGTGAGACAGGCTAAGAGTAAGAGAGTGTGCTGGGTTCTCTCACCCTGTAAGAACGTTCAACTGACACACTGATCGACCACATAAGTGAGAATGCTTGAGTTTACCGTGGGGTCTGTCCACAGTGAGCACTTCTTGCAATGGCGGCAGGGGGCACCAGGCGAGCGGGCGTGCTGGCAGAAATGGTTATAGCCATTGATGGGATCACGGCAGAGGTAGCACATAAAGGCGCCACAACGGCACGACATTCGGTTGCAGCCCTCAGATTTAACGAGTCCTGCAGAACATTTATGGCACTTCCTGACACGGGCCGCAGTCATCCGCTCCTCACTGCAGCACAGGAAAGACGACCAAGGTTACAGAGACACACACACAAACACACACACACACCCACCTCTGCCAAGCTGCTTAACCCACCATTGCTTGAATTGTAAGACGGTATCGGTTGTAAGTCGCTCTGGACAAGGGCGTCTGCTAAATACTGTAAAAGTCACATTTGTTTCCCTGCTGTAGCACTACTGATCATAAAGCTTTTAAAAGCTAGCCACAGATCTGTAGCTATTGTGTTGAATGCAAAACTTCAGGCCTTTAATTTTGCATCACCATAATATGCTTGAGGATCACATGATACACTGATGCATTTTAGCCTTCAAAATATTACTTCATCTTGTGGTACTTTAAAGGGGACCAAAGTTAGTAAAACAAACTGTGAAATCAGAAAATCCAGTCACTTGTATTTTAGGGCAACCTAATTCAGAAAACAAGGGATTAAAAAATCCTCTACAAAGCTGCCACAGTTGGGACCTGAAGCAAGGCCCTTAATCCACCATTGTTTGAATTGTAAGACTGTATCTGTTAAAATTCACTCTGGATTAGGACGTTTGCTAAATGTAGTAAATAGTAATAGTTGTTTTTCTCCCTGTTGTAGCACTACTGATCATAAAGCTTTTGAAAGCTATGTTCAGTCACAGATCTGTAGCTGCTGTGTTGAATGCCTTAAATTTTGCATCACCATAATATGCTTGAGGATCAATTTTGGATCACATGATGCACTGATGCATTTTGGCTTTCAAAATATTACTTAATCATGTGGTACTTTAAAGGGGACAAGTAAAATTCACTTCTTCAGTGCTGATGTTTTGGAGTGCCTACCAACACAAACAGTGTTTAAATTCAGAAAATCTAGTCAATTGTTTATTAAGGCAATATACATCAGAAAACAAGGGATTCATTAAAAAAAAATCTAGATCTTGATCTTCTTCTTGCATTACAAGGATGCTCCAAGTTGCTCCACCCACAGCTTAAGATTAGTCTCTTTTCGCAATCACTGAATCTGCTACCATTATATTGAAACATAATGCGCTAATGTTATAGTACACTTCTCACAAAAATTAGGGGATATTTCATTATGGGATATTTCATTTTGAGCCACTACCACTAGCTTCATAAAACTTTCAGAACAGAGTGTATATATATATATAATAATATAACATATATATATAAACTACTTTGTGGTTGGTTTCCTGTAAGAGAAGAAATAAAGGTGCTAAATAAAATTTTCAGAACAGCGAGTATACCATAGCAGAGGTTTTCACACTTTACAATATCTGTGATCAGTGAGACAACACATTTCTAAAATTAATATAAACTACTTTGTGTTTGGTTTCCTGTAAGAGAAGAAATAAAGGTGCTTAAGGTTTAGGGTAAACAGGAAAGGCTGTCTTCGGACCTGCTGCTTCCTTTAACCAGATATAGGAAGGAAGCCAGGCTGTTGCACATCCTGGCCAGACCAGGAAGCCACCAGTCATTACAGAATAAAGCTGCTCTGCTTATTTATCCAGTCCTCTACTATCACTTATTCACCCTTATCAGTTTGTAGCGGTATATATTTTACAGGTGTTTAAACATTTGAAACTGGTAACACTGGGGTTGGGGTTTTCAGGAAGATGTAAGAAGTATCTGAGGGAGTAAATCGATTCAGCACTGCTAATGGCATTAACAATCTTCTCAAGGGTATGTTATGCAATATCAATAGACTACTTCGTGATTAATTATCAAGAATCATGGCACTTACAAAGCCACCCGGAGTCGGATCTCGTCCCTTTCGAGCACCTGCTCGCAGGTCTTTCCTGCATGCTCCTTCCACACCACATGGCATTTCCTGCAGCTCTCCTAAGGAAAGGGGACACAAACGAGCCTTTGTGACATCATCAGCACAGTCTACGGATGTGAGCTTGGCAGATGTGTTACTGTTCAGTTAGTAGTGTAGTCTAGAGTATACAGTGGGTACGGGACGTATTCAGACCCCTTTAAATTTAATCACTCTCTGTTTCATTGCAGTCATTTGCCAATTGCTCATTAATGTACACTAAGCATCCCATCTTAACAGAAAAAAACAGACAAACTTTGAGCTAGTACAGCCATGAGTCTTCATGGGAATGATGAAACAAGTTTTTTTTTACACCTTGATTTAGAGATTCTCTGCCATTCTTCCTTGCAGATCCTCTCCAGTTCCGTCAGGTTGGATGGTGAATGTTGGTAGACAGCCATTTTCAGGTCTCTCCAGAGATGGTCAATTGGGTTTAGGTCAGGGCTCTGGCTGGGCCAGTCAAAATGGTCAAAGTTGTTCCGAAGGCACTCCTTTGTTATTTTAGCTGTGTTTGGGGTCATTGTCCTGTTGGAAGGTGAACCTTAGGCCCAGTCTAAGGTCCTAAGCACTCTGGAAGAGGTTTTCTTCCAGGATATGTCTGTACTTGGCCGCATTCATCTTTCCTTTAATTGCAGCCAGTCGTCCTGTCCCTGCAGCTGAAAAACACCCCCATAGCATGATGCTGCCACCACCATGTTTCACTGTTGAGATTGTATAGGGCAAGTGATAAGCAGTGCCTGGTTTTCTCCAAACGTACCACTTAGAATTAACGCCAAAAAGTTCAATCTTCGTCTCATAAGACCAGAGAATCTTATTTCTTTCATGGGAGTCTTTCAAGTGTTTTTTGGCAAACTCTATGCGGGCTTTCATATGTCTTGCACTGAGGAGAGGCTTCCGTCGGGGCACTCTGCCATAAAGCCCCGACTGGTGGAGACATTTTGTGGAACTTTTCTTCCTACTGCATCTCTGGAGCTCAGCCACAGTGATCTTTGGGTTCTTCTTTACCTCTCTCACCATGGTTCTTCTCCCACAATTGCTTAGTTTGGCTGGACAGCCAGGTCTAAGAAGAGTTCTGGTCGTCCCAAACTTCTTCCATTTAAGGATTATGGAGGTCACTGTGCTCTTAGGAACCTTAAGTGCTGCAGAATGTTTTTTGTAACCTTGGCCAGATCTGTGCGTTGCCACAAGTCTGTCTCTGAGCTCCTTGGGCAGTTCTTTCAACCTCATGACATCAAGTCTAATCAGTTCTATTAAACACAGCTGGACTCCAATGAAGGAGTAGAACCATCTCAAGAAGGATAAGAAGAAATGGACAGCTTGTGTGTTAAATATGAGTGTCACAGCAAAGGGTCTGAATACTTATGACCATGTGATATTTCAGTTTCTCTTTTTTAATAAATTTACACAAAATTCTATATGTCTGTTTTTTCTGTCAAGATGGGATGCTGATTGTACATTAATGAGAAATAAAATGAACTTTTTTTTTATTTTAGCAAATGGCTGCAATGAAAAATTTAAAGGGGTCAGAATACTTTCCTTACCTACTGTATTTAATTTTACAATAATTATTACATACATGTCTAATTGCTGTCAGTTGCAAGACACAGGCAAACACAACACAAGAAATAAGTTAGGATTAATCCCTGGGTCAGTAAGCATGTCATTATCAGCTGAGCTATAAGTATTATAACTTTAATAACATACAACAGTGCAAGATTTAAAACGCAAAAAAAAACTAAGCCATATTTATTCACAGGTTCAGTAGGCAATTTTATTCTTTAAATGAACAAAATATCTCAGGCATTTTGCAAAGTTTGAGGCACATATCTAATTAAACAAATACAATCACTGCGCAAATACTAATTTGCTGAGGTGCTTTTTGTGGCTGCAGCTAGAAAGGGCTTATAAGGAAATCAGAAAGGGCTTTATGTACTCAACACTTTTTAATTATCAAAAGGTAAAATATTAGTAACAATATGCTTATTCCATATTCTGCCTGTACTTATTTTGTTCTGGTTCTACGTCAAATTGAATATATTCTTTTTTGTAACCTAATTTAATAATCCCTAGGATGACCTGCAGAGTAAAGCAAGTATTCAATGAATATTTGGCCTCTAGGGTGCTGTAGTGTGCCCATGTTCCACATGACCTTCTTTTTGATTATGTATGGTCAAACAAAAAGAAAAATGCATGAAAAAATAGATACTGGTGGTCAGGAAAAACAATGTTTATTCTCGTTGTGTGATTAATGAAAAATTTAAAGTATGGTGACATAAAGTATCGTATACAGTGTATATATTCGTTCTTACCCACTTCCTGTTTATTCGTGACCTTTACAATGTGATGCTTCCCACACATGTAGAGTGTGAAATGTTTTCACTAAATGCTTTCCTTCTGCATTTTATTTTCTTTAAAGTGTATTTTGAAATCATACACCTTTCCTTCATCTCGACGTCAAATACTTATATAAGCTTCCTTTTAAAAATAGAAATAAATGTAACAATCAATCTCATAATGAAAGAAATGGCCAGATATCGCTAATATGAATAAGATATAAGACCAAACTTATTTTAAAAAAATATGTAATTATGAAAACTTTAATATTCTTATTTACTGAAGTATTTATTGGATTATGTTCACTTTTACTTCAATTTTAATTCTACTATTGTCCCTCAATAAAAATAAAAATAACTATATGATTATAAAGGGTCTACACTGACCTGCCACTTTAATCCGAAATCACTAACAATTTGTCATAGAAGTGCTGGCCAGTATGAGGCTCATCTTGAAATTGTAATATCAGAAACTTGCTAAGACAGATTAATATAAATAATATGAATTAATACATTTCTTTCATTGAACTGATTATTTTCAGCTGTGAAATCAATTGAATTGCAGTGAATTAAATACGACAATCACCATCCATCAAGGAACAACAGCAACCATCAACTGTCAGTACTTCAGAAACAATAGTCAATGATGTATCTTTTAGGAGAAAATATGTATTATGTAGTTTCATATTTATAAACAAAACCTGGCGTGTTCGATCATGTGAAAAAAACATTGCATTTACATGGAATCAAAAAACAGAGGAAATATCATTTAAGCTGTTAAATATTCAGCTACATGATTCTGGGGTTTACACATGTACTGTGAAACAACACATACCACCTCCTGAAACGTGTTTGGGAATCCACACGATAGTCATTCATGTGATAGGTAAGAATGCATCTATTTACTTACATGACGATAAGTAGGTTGAGAAATGATATGATACTGTATGATTTCTGACCTGTAATGACCCTGTAAATGTAAGAAAATAGAAACACATAATCGAGAAAACACAAAATAGCAAAATTACTCATTGTTCACTCACTAATTTCTGATTAGTAGCATGTAACTAAAGCATGTTCTAAACTACACTATTTCAATAGGGGATATTCATTATATTTCATTTTGAAATACCCCCCCCCCTTTTTTGTGAGCAATATATTTTGCTTCCCATATTTTTCAACAGACTAAACCTAATTTTTATACCCGTTTGATCTCATAATCTCATTTACACCAGAGATAACCTAAACACCCAGGCACAGCTAAAAAATAAATACATGATAGCATTCTATATATAATTATATAAATATATAATTATTATTTTTAATAATCGTTAGTTTGGGTTTTTGATTTAATGTGTGCCAATTGTTTCTTTATCATTTTGGGAGTTTAATTAATTACTGTATAGCTGGTTGAGTTGACATCTGAATATTAGTAAGCCACCTGATGATGAGAACATTGTGTGCTGTAATTCCTGACAGTTTGTTTATTAATGAAAATCTAAATAAGTTAGTTAGTTATAATATTCTATTATTTTCATATATACATATGTTAATACATATGTGAAATGTGACAGTATTTCCTGGACTTTATTTAAAATGAAATGGCAATTACAACCCAAAATTAGAAAAAGTTGGAATGTTATGGAAAATATAATAAAATGATTTTACTTCATTGCAAACAGTATGAACTCAAGATATTTCATATTTGTTCTTGGTCAACTTTATTTCATTTTTAAATAAATAACCATTCCTGCATTTCAAGCCTAAAACACATTCCAAAAAAATGTGGAACAGGAGCAGTTTAAGAATAGATATGAAGTAAAACTAAATAATTATGTGATTTCAAGCAAGTGATTATGATGTAACCAATTTGAGTCGTTGAGGAGCAAAGATATCCAAAGGATCTCCAATTTGTCAACAAAAATGTGCATGGAAGTTACTGAAATATTTTTTTAAAACAATGTAACATTAAAAATGTTTCATATTTCAGTGCTAACTTTTTTTTTGCTTTGGCTTGGTTTGCATTGCTTTGTTAAAAATGCATGGGCATCCCTGAAAACTATGACGTCTTAAAGGCAGCTTATTGTTTTAAAGTCTCAAAGTACTTTTCTGCATTAATGCTCACATAATTGTAAATGATGACACAACCCTATAACATGAGACTTCTTGATGCAGTTCTGTCTGATTGTGTCTAGATTCCTTGAATTGAGGAAGAAATCCTTTCCAATCTTTTTTAATTGCCCATCTTTGCTTCAAAATTTATCCCTTTGAGGATGCTGCTTTTGTCGAAATTCTTTGAAATTTACTTCATTTATTTAATTTTTGAGCCCTAAATTCTATGTCCCAACTTAAAACGTCCATTCCTGCAATCTTTTGTCAGCGCCGAAGTGTGATAAGAAAGCTTTTGCTAAAGATTTCACTATAACCTACTTTATTATTTTTTACAGTAACATCTGTGCACAGTAGTAGAAGGTTTCTACAAAAGTAAATATTCAAAACAGCAGAATAAATACACCTAATTACACATACTGCATATATTTACATGTAGACAATACAAAGGACAGGTTTGTCAAGGTGCTGGAACATATCATGCCACAAAATAACTAAAATGGATTAACATTCAGTCTATTTGGCAATTCAACAGCATTCTATTTGTGCAGAAAACATGTGCAAAAATAAGCAACAATTGATTACAGTATTTTGTCCCCTGATTATTTTCATTAAAAGTAAGTGGGAGTGATTATTCTGCACAGTGTCAAGTGTGGCATGTTTGGTGGAGCCAGTGAGGTCCCTGATGGCACTATAAAAGAGATCCTCTTTTTAAGCACCTCAATAGGTTAAGCTAATGCCAAAATACACTGCTCACAAAAATTAGGGGATACTTCAAACTGAAATATCTCAAAATGAAATACCCCCTAATTTTTGTGAGCAGTGTAGCTCTTGACTAGCTCTTGGGATTGGGTGAATTGCTCAGAATATTCTTCATGCTTGCTATCAACCTATTTTACTTTCTTTTACTGCCTCCAGTGAGCACAGACTTAGTCTTGCCTTCTTGTCCAGTTTACTGAGGTGCTTTTCCTCACTGGCAGTGACATTGCTTTTTCTAGCAGGTCACCTCATCACTGACCATAATAAACCCTATTCATATCTGAATTTGTTTTGTTGGCTGTTTAATTTTTTTTCTCCAAAAATATTCTCTTTCAAACTGTATTCCCAGCCATCTGTCAATATATCACCAATTCCTGACAGGCTGGTAAGGATAAGGGATGTGACTTGTATACGTATAATGACTGATATATCTACAGTCAGTATCGGTGCTTCCCAAGGACATATCCTTTTCCCACTTTACCCTCTAAGCTGCTAAGCTCCTAAAGTTTGCAGATTAAACTATCATCAATTATCAAAAATGGTAATGCACCTGAATATTAATGAGGGGTTGAATCGCTGGTGCTCTGGTGTAGCTCAAACAGTTTGGGGTTGAACATGCTCAAGGCTGTGGA
Source organism: Parotocinclus maculicauda (assembly GCA_034780255.1). Lineage (NCBI taxonomy): Eukaryota > Metazoa > Chordata > Actinopteri > Siluriformes > Loricariidae > Parotocinclus > Parotocinclus maculicauda. Next base: position 13,683 of record JAUZSU010156490.1, read on the forward strand.
GATGACAGTGGACTTTAGAAGACACCCCTCAGCATGACCTTCAAATTTCTGGGAACTACAATTTCCCAAGAACTGATGATGGAGCAAACATCAGCTACACCCTCATGATGTTAAAACAAAAGATATACTTTCTGTGGCAGTTGAGAAAGTGTGGTCTGTTCACGTCCATTTAGTCTGGTCTGAAGCAGTCACAAAGCAAGACAGGTACAGTCTGAAGCAAACATTAAAGGCAGCAGAAATAATCACCCCCTGGGACTTTTACTCTCCAAGAACCCTGGCAGGTAAATATGGAGTGAAAATTATTATGGGTTCCTCAAGCCTAGAAACAAATGTTTGCATCTCCCCCCATCTGATAGGTGCTACAAAATCCATTTACATTATAGTTTATATACAGGGGTTGGACAATGAAACTGAAACACCTGTCATTTTAGTGTGGGAGGTTTCATGGCTAAATTGGACCA
>JAUZSU010156512.1:0-14140 GCA_034780255.1 Parotocinclus maculicauda
GTTACATTTACTCAGATTAAACTTTTGATCTGTCATCTATGTTCTATTACGAATAAAATATTGACATTTGCTATCTCTACATCATTGCATTCAGTTTTTATTCACAATTTGCCTAGCGTCCCAATTTGTTTGTAATCTGCTTTGTAGAAGGGGAGTGCTAATTGCACTATATATATATAGGTCAAACAGGTCCCTAGCTAGTGTCGTGCTGATTGACAGGTGAGAGGGAAACTCCATCCTCTTAACCCTGAACCCCAAAAGTAGACCAGCTACACTCTCTTAGATTTCCAGACAATGAACAATACAATAAACAAGAGCAGACAAAACATAAGCATATGAAAAACAAGAGCTAAGCCACAGGAGCCAGGGAACAGAGAGATGTTTGAAGAGACCCTTTAACCAGCACTTACCTGAACAGGTAGTTTGGAATATATTGGGGGAGCGCAAGAGAAATGGGCCAGGAAAGAGCCATGCAGGATGATGTGGCTTATCACATCATCATTGGTCAGAAGCATATGTTAGTTTTGTTTAATCAAAGTCCTGATGTTTTTTGTATCTGGAAAGTGCTCTTTTACTGTTGAAGTAAAATCCTGCAGTGTGATTCTTCTTCTTTTGTTTATACACTCAACAATCACTTTATTAGGTAAACCTCTTTGATTCTACACTCCTTGTCCATTTTATTAGCTTCATTTACCATACAGATAGACTTTGTTGTTCTATAATAGTCTGTAATTGTAGAACCACAAACTGCTTCTATATGATAAGTAGAACTGATCAAATTGACAATAAGTGTATAAAAAAGGGGGTGTAACTCCATGTGATCTTTTAGTGTACATCTAAACTGCAGTCTTTCCTATAGATACATTAATACAGAAGACTTAAAATGACCTCATATTCTGTGCTTAAAACTGTTCTGTGCCTTAAACCTTTGCACAGTTAGTTTATTAGCTATTTACAATGTCATAATGATTGCATTTCATTAGTTAATGCTGTTTGGCCAAAAGATGCTGATGAATGTTTACTGTGACCTGCTTTTCCTTCCTGAATAGTGGTAACTGCTCTATCTGTTCCAACCTCATATATAGATACCACTGTTTTATCGTTGATCTAACCATGTGTGCATTTCTTCACTGCATTTCTGTGTAATGGCACGTCCATGTTCAAAAAGGTCAGAACAATTTCCAGTTGGGGGTAGCACAGTCTGCTTCAAGTATGTAAACTCAATGAACTGTTCATGCAATTCTCAATTCTGTTCAATGTCTAGTTTGTGTGAGTGAAGTAATCAAGTCAAGTAAAATGTACTTTACACAAAACATCGACTTTCAAATATTTCCACCCACAGGCTCAGTGAGCAAGTCTGGACCAATACGCAAGGAAAATTCCCTAATTGTGATGAGGACCCAGGCACCCAACCTCCTTCAGCAGTCTAAATTATATGTAAGAATCGAACTAAATTAAATAAACATTATTTTGATTTAAAAAAATATAGGTTAGATACACAGGTTGAATAGAATGCATACATAAGCAAGACTCATTAATTAGGTATTAATTAATCCAGCACAAGTCACTGAAGGTTCTCATGTCATTTGGCATAGCATAACCATTTTGATTATAGTACATAATCAATGGGTTTTCTAAGGTTAAAGCTGAAGTGTGTGAGCTGGATCTAATGCTAAATGAACAGCCCAGAGTGAAAACAAAATATGAACTTAATGATGTTAAGACGTCCATACACAGAACGTAGTTCTAACTGCAGAACAAGACATTAGCATGACGACTCCTATGAGTCATCAGGTACTTGGCTTCACCAGTTCACTTAAAAAACTATGCTGAGGCCAAGGAAGGGTGTACCACCCATGGTCATAGAGATCAGCAACTCAGCTGAGTAAACACAGTCCAGTAACAAGTTGGTTACCGACAGAAAAGGCAGATCAAATGTCAACTGTAGACCACTGGACAAGAGCTGCTCATTCCAGTCAAAAAAGCCAGTTTGAAAAGAAATATTTAGTAGTGAGGTAAGACCTGAGATAAAACAGGAAGATTTGGCAATTTCAGACCACACCATTGCTTTCTTAATGAAAATGGGCCCCTTGGAAGAAAGCACAGAAGGTTTTTCAGCTGCCGGCCATTGGTCCTTCAGCAGGATAATGACCCAAATTGTATCTTAAAGTATTAGACAAGAAGAATGCATGAATGTCAACTTGTGTCTTTAGCTTCAAGGCATCTGGTAAATCCTCCTCTAAGATCCACCCATGCCGGAAAGGACAAACCCTGATGTTTCTGTGTCCTGACTCCTCATTGGTGGAATAAGCTTCTCACACCAGACAAAATTTTCCTCAGAAGTCTGGATATTTATCTCTTCAAACACTAAATAGGAAAATCCCTCTTATCCCTCCAATCTTAGTATTTATTGTATGTGCAAAATGTGCCAATTTCAACTGCACATTTTTCAAGTAAATCTGGTTAAGATTGTCTGCCAAATGACTGAATGTAAGACTCTGGCTTTTTCAAAAGAGGTGTGTTGAATCCTTATTCAAGTCCTTATTGAGTTTTGAAAAGAATGTAAACTGCCAAATGCTTTCATACCAGCCTTTATGATTTATAAGCTTTAAACACATTTCCTTTGAGGAATACGTGATCAATGTTCTTAATTCAGAAACATTTAACCTTTAAACACCAGACATTATTTAGTCTTATATAACCAGCATTGGAGTCAAGCATAATGGACAGGGTTGGAGGTGGATTTATGCCAGCTTTTAAGTCATTACGTTCACTTAATGAACATCTTTCTTTTGGGAAACACAATTGGCTACCTCCTGACAAGATGGTTCTATTTCCTCAAATTAGAAATAATTCATTTGAAAGCATCTGCTTCACTACTAACGGCTGCCTTGCCCAACAGAAAAGGGCACAGATTTGAAATGATACTTTTTCTGCCTGAATAGGATGCGACCACCTTTAACAGTAGGTACAGTATTTAAAAATCAAATAAACATAGTTGTGTTTTGGATACAGATGTCCTGTACAGCCAGCTTTACCAGACCTGTAAGACAGTCCAAGTTAACCATAATCACCAAACCAGCAATAACCAGCTTAAACTACTTAGGATCAATATGTAACATGGAAAATGTACATTTACATTTCCAGCATTTAGCAGGCACCCTTATCCAGAGCAACTTACAACTGATACAGTCTTACAATTCAAGCAATTGTGGGTTAACGGTCTTGATCAAGGACACAACCATTGCAGCTTGGCAGAGGTGGTATTTGAACCCTGGACCTTCTGGTCCAGAGTTTAGTTCCTTAACCACTAGTACAAAATACAACATATGCTGACCATTTCTGAGTTTGTTTTTCCCAGGGATAACACTAAGCACAACATAATGCACAATTAAGTACACTATTAGATTGTTTTCGGTTACTCCAAACAGTTTATCAGCTATGTACTAAACAGTGTACCATCACAAGCCACTGTAAATATTAACTAGCTTTCGTGAATTTTGCACAACACTGTAAAAGTGCAGACAGTTGGCAACTGGTCCATTCAGCCTTACTGGCTAAGCAGCTTTTCAGTCTCCATTGCTATTCAGTAGTAAATGAGCTATTCTCTGATTGACAGTGAAGCAGCCAATCACAGCACAGTAGGCGCGGATAAGTGAACTCCCACTACGTAAAGAAATGCGGCGGCGGGTCCGAGCAGGCAGAGGTGCCCGCAAAAGCGACTGTTATATGTAGTAGACTCAATACATTTTATACTTGTAAATTTAGTCATTATCAACGGTCTGTCAACATATTTGTTTTGGATATAGACTAAACTAATTGTGGAAGTTGATGGTAGTGTTTATTGATGAGCTGTGAGGTGAGTGCGTTTTTCCGTCGTCATTATATGAAGGTGTGAAACATTGCAATTAGATGGTGCAACCTTTCAATCAGACTTAACGTCTTTGCATTCTGTACATTTTTCGAACACGGTTTGTGGTTGTTGACAATGAAAAGCTATTTTAAAGTCGAGGTTTGTGTGTTTTGCACGAATGATACTCGGGGGTGATAAGTCAGGTTCAGTGGTAAAGGTTTGTAACATCAACTGCAATACATTTTGGGATCTATACTGAAATGTACATAGTGCATTACCAGAATTGCAAAAGATAAATTACATTCTCAATAATTTATCTCTCTACCGACACGATTCAGATTAAATACATAGCTGTTTAATATGGTTCATATGCCAGAGTAAGTGGAATATTGTAGATTTGATGCAACCATGTTTTGCGTGCTGTAAACCAGACAATAGTAAAAAGTTTAAATATATTTGCTTAATATCTTAACGCAGGACCTCACTAGTTGATCCTGTAATTATTTGGCAGTCTATTTACAGTAGCGAGTCAAATAACTTTGTGCAAAGTTCACATTTCTGCGATACCTGCATAATTTGTTAGTTGTCCCAATACCAAATACAACCTCATCTAAGTAAATATGTGGACAAGATATGAAAATGTAAATAAAAGAAAATGCATTTTGTTTAACATTTATTTGAACTTTTCTAAACATTTTCTTGCAGACAGTATGAACCCATCCATTGCAGCATTTTAGGCCTGCTGGGAAAAAGAGATGATACTTAAATAAATAGTAATGGGATTTTAAACTGGTGAGGTCAACAGGTGTAATCATGCTTTGAAAAGTACTAAATGCGAAATGCTGAGTCTCTGGGGAGGAAACATGGGTGTAGAATCTCCAGTTTGTCAACAAATATATAAAAATATTATTGAAACATTTTTCCTCAAATAAAGATGGGAAGGGATTTACATTTTTCCTTTTACAGTGCACAATATCATTAAACTATTCAATAAATCTGGAGGAATTGCCTGTAGAAAATGTGTGGATAATTTTGAACTGCAACGACGACGAGCCCTGTAGTGTTGCACACCATGAGATTTGCTAAACAGAGTTAGATGAAATAACAAATTAAACACTTCACAGTTTGCTATCCACATATTTTAAGTGTTGTGATAATTAATGGCAGTACTACAAAGTGGTAAATGCATGTTTAGGAAGGTTTTGCAGGCCTAAAATGCAGGAATGGATGTTTAGAAGTGAGAGAGAACATGGAATATCTTGGGTTCATAATGCATGTAGTGAAATAAAATATACAAGTATTTTTTAAAATCTATTTTCTTTTATTTATTTTCTCTATTTATTTGCATTTTTCCATACTGTCCCTGCTTTTTCAGATTGAGATTGAGTCTGCAAACAAAGTATTTACATTATACTATAAAGCTGGAAACTACACTACAATATGTTCTGCTCTAAAGTAAAATCTAATTATAAAAATTGATATTTCAAAAAATGTATATTGTCTGTTAATAAAAATTTAACTGTAGTCTGAATAACAGCAGATATTTTACAGTAGCAGTGTTTGTGCATTTAAAAAACCCAATTTCATTAAAAACTGATTTTAATGTCCAGTTGACTTCTTGTTTTTATCAGTTGCTTTAGATTTTAAAACACTATATTGCTGTGCACCTTTCTACTTTGTCATATGCCACTTGTCTATACATTTTCTAACTGCACCAAAACAACAAAGGATAGTTAACCCTTATTTACCCATATTTGTTCCATACTTTTAAATGGACCCCAAATGTGATTGAAACAACCTAGAGCAGTCAAATTTGTAGGAAACCACTCAGTATGTCACTGACTTGATCTAAATAAGGTTGGTTTCAATATGTATGTATTGGTTTCATTGTCAGTTTGAGAGGAATTTTGTGTCAAAGTAACTAAAATTATGTGCGTGCAATCCTTACGGTCAAAATAGAATCTCTACAATCTTTAAAATCTCCTTTAAAGGTCGAACCCACTCATCATTTCTCACTGAACTGCACATGTACAGTTTTTACTAAAGGCCACTGAGCTTTTTACATAGGTCTCAGGTGTGGGTCTTTTGACCTTATTTTACTTGTTTATGCCTTCATTCTGTCCCTGAAAGCTACAGGCATGTGTTTATTGCGTCTGAGGTAGTTTCCACTGCCTCCATGAACTGTACTGATTGCACACCACAAAAGAGTGAGAGAAATCCCCTCAAATTGCCCATTCACCAGTTTTTACTCAGAATACGTTTCTTCTGAGAGAAAGAATCTGTATTCAACATGGCTTTTAGTATAACACAACGGTAAGTACTTCGATGAATACAGCTAAACTAGCTGGCCACTTTATTAGGCACGCCTTGCCACACTGCTCACAAAATTAGGGGATTCCTCAAAATAAAATATCCTATAATTAAATATTCCCTTCTTTTTTTTTTTAGCAATGTAGTTGGATCCCCTGTTGCCTTCAAAAGAAGCTAGTTTAAACGTTCCTTAAAGATTTTATGTAAGTCTCACATTCCACCAATCCCAATGGCTCTAGGCCATTTGAGTACAGTGAACTCATTTTGATGTTTAATGTAACCCTAACCCAGTTTGAGATGATTTAAGCATTTTGGCAAGGTGTCCTGCTGGGAGTAGCGATGGACACGGATAACAGCATACTCGGTAGGCTTAAGTGGCACAACGTGTGCCAAGATAATATCCTCTACACCATTACACCACCATCACAAGTCTAAACCACTGGTACAAGGCAGGGTAAATCAATGCCCTTGCAAATTGTAACCTCAGCTGTGCTCATGTACATCCCAGTATGTACCATCAACCATGCCACATTCAAAGTCACTTAAATCACCTTTCTTCTGCCTTCTGGTGCTAGACAACTGACAACTATGGTAGGTTGTTTTTACCATGCCTAAATGCATTGAGTTGCTGCTGTGTGATTTGATGATTAGATATACAGTTAAGCAACCTATCACCACTGGCACACAAGTGTATTTGTTTTATATTATTACAGTGTAGAGAACAACAATGTGTGCTTAGATAAGTTAATTTATCAAAACCATGTTTTTATGTTAATATAATTGCTTACTGTTTCACCACAACCATGCTTTGATATTCTTTGTTGGCCTGAACATGTCACAACACAGAAGTAAAACAGCAGCAAATTGTTGTTTATCCCTATGTCTGTTCATGTGGAATAGCTTCAATAAAAGTCAGTTTACTGCTTTTCATAATAGCAGTGGATCAGTCACTTACATTTATCTTACTCAATGTCAGAAAACATAGAATGTGGATGGGTGGGTTTCACTGGTTTCACATTTGGTGGCTGTTGCAAGCACAAACATAAGCATGCTGGGCATATTGAAACACACCATTTTACCCATTAAGAAATCTCCTTTGATACCCCAGACACAGACTAAATAGACAATTGCTGAATCCTGTGCAGTTCTGGATGGCTATGGCACAATTGTGTACTTCTAGTTTTACTATGAATTATTAATTTTTTTTTGGACAAACAGCTTTTACCAAGGCATTTTGAGCTTTACTTGCAGTAAATGGAGTATTAATGGATGTACTTTGCACAAAAGAAAACAGCTCAGTGTTTATTACATGGTGTGCTTTTCATTTGGCTTGCCTGGATGCACAGTTTTATCTTAAGAGGATTGGTCAACCTCAATCAGCTGCATGAGAATGTGATTACCTTCTCAAACTTGTGTAAATTAATGCATTTATAATAAAATATTTTCAATGTGCAATTCTGTTATGTAAAATGGGTTTATCAGCAACTTTCAGCAACACTGTTGGATAGGAAATGTTCTGTTATGACTGGTACCGGTAAATTAAATTATATTATTGAAAGCTTTGAAATTATTAGAGGAGTCACATGCATGTGTTTGTGTTAATCAGCAACAATTGCAAAAGTCAGTTGTGTCAGTGTCCATGGAAAAAGTCATTTACACTTCTGTGATGGCAGCATTAATGCTAGAAAGTACATTGTGATTTTGGAGCAATATATATTGCCTTTAAGAGGACATCTTTTTAGGGAAATCACTGTACTAAGTATGAAAAAAACGTGCATCTTTGTCTGCGATCACATGGGTCATGTTAAATATCTAGGAAAATGTATTTAAATATTGTGATATAATATTTGAACAATATTGCTCACCCTTGGTTCATACTGTCTGCAATGAAATAAACGTCACTGTAAATGTATAAAACGAAGGTGTTTTTTTTTTCATTTGAATTTTCTGTACTGTCTTCTTCTATACTTTACTCTTTCTATACCAACTTTTTTTTTTTGTGTGTGTGTGTTCTTGAAAGAAATTCTGCTAAGACACTATGGTAAATAGTGTCAGTATGCCACAATCAGGAAAGAACAAGTGCAGTAACACAAAGCTGTAATTTACTACATAAATCATCTCTTGCAATGATAGATACACTTTGCTATTTAGTTTTGTTAGCTTGGCTAAAATAAAATACTTTGTTTGCAGTTAATGTTAACCCTTGCGTTAAGCTTTGGTTGAGACTTAGCCTTGAGATCAAGGTTTTGATTTGAGCTTGGGTCAGAGCTCACAGTTTCACGAAATATTGTACATGAATGTGGTTGTGTGCTTACAGTTTCATGTATCTGCTGAGGTCTTGAGATGGCAACCCATGTTTAAGGACTACAACAATGCTGCGCAGTTTGCTCTTCTCCCCCACTGCAGTAAATAGGTATTTAATTTCTTCAAAATGTGACAAGGGTTCAAAGCTGCAATTTTACTAATAACAACTTGTCTACACGTTATAATGTCATTAAGTGTTTTGTTCCCTTTTCCCAATCTCTTAGCTGTCATTTTAAGTCACTCAACTACCCAGAAGAGAACGACGAAACAATGAGTAAAAACGACACAGAGGACCCCTTTACAGACTTAAGTTCAGTTCCCGATGTCAGTAGTGTTTGCACTCAACCACTATTAACTGAGCCCACATTAGCAAGGAACAGTCCTTCTCCTAGCAGGCTGGCAGCTTTCCATGATATAAGCAGCAGTTTGAGCAGCTGTGCCCAGTCCAGCTATGGTCCATACCAGCCTCCTCTTGGTCTACCAGCCGGCTACAACCCCCAGACACCCTTCCCCAGCCAAGCAGAGGGTTCATTCAGCACTGCGGCGCCTCACAAAGAGGATTGGCTCCATTCCAGTGTATCCAGCAACTCTTTTATGGGTGGATTCTCTGGCAGCCATCCATCCTGCTTGGTGTCTGGTGATTACTCATCATATCAGAACAAGCCACAGTCAGACAGGCACAGTCCTGAAATGGGCAGTTTGGAGCAGCCACGCTCACTGCACTCCATCCCAACAGAACCAGCCCATTCCAGCTTTTACATGCCTCCATGCCCGTGTCCATCCCACAGGGTACCTTACTGTGGGCCGGGCCCAGGAAATGCTTACTGGATGAGCCAGAGACCTCATCATGGCCTGCAGTACAACACACAGTCTTCATCTTCATGTAAGTGCTATGTGTTAAAATGGACATATGTCTTCATTTGATAATTTTCACAGTGCATTGAGATTTGATATGTTCCCCCATCTAAATTTGATGATCCATGTTATCCAAGCATGATTGAAAAATATTTCATACAGCATATTATGTTACTAAATATTACTACATGCCTGGCTTTCTCTTTTTTGCTTGAAGAGGTTGTTGTCAGATGACATTCTTTGCTTTTCAATGAGTTGTTGCAAAGCTCCAAAGTGTGTTTTGGGTAATTATCCTACTACAGAATTAAAATATCCCCTAATTTTTGTAAGCAGTGTATTATTATGTTCCTTACATGATGTGAATTAGATTTGGGGTAGGGATGTGCGATATTGAAAACATGTTCTTATCAATAATGATAATTAGACATTTTGGCAGTGTATATCTTGGGTAAAGTATTTACAGTATACAGTACACCCATGTTTGTACCTATTTTTATTGGATCTTTTCATGGGACAACACTGAATATACTTTGACACATTGTAAAGTAGTCAGTCTACAGCTTGTATAACAGTGTAAATTTGCTGTATCATTAAAATAACAACACATAGCCATTAATGTTTAAACCTTAGGAGTAAATGGGGAGCAAGTGAGTTAAATTTGGTGTTATCGGTCTCACACTCTCTCATACTGCATTTACAGTATTTAGCAGACGCCCTTATCCAGAGCGACTTACAACTCATACAGTCTTACAATTTAAGCAATGGTGGGTTAAGGGATTTGAACCCAGGACCATCAGGTCCAGAGTCCAGTACCTTAAACGCTAGGCTACCGCAGTCCCTGGTCACTGGAAGTTCAACATGGCAAAGAACTGCAAAAATGTTGATACACAAGTATGGTCTCTAACATTCACCAGCTTTGTGATGTCGTCATAGAGGAGTGGAGAAGGATTCCAGTGGCAACCTGTGAAGCTCTAGTGAACTTCATGCCCAAGAGAGTTAGGCAGTACTGGAAAATAATGCAACAAAATCAAAATATGGACACTTTTGGCACAATTTGGCTATTTTCACTTAGGGGTGTACTTACTTTTGTTGCAAGAGGTTTAGACATTAATGTTTGTCTGTGTGTTGAGTTATTTTGATGGCACAGCAAATTTAAATGGTTAACTATTTTACACTGTATCAAAGTGTCAGATCTTCAGTGGTGTCAAATGAAAAGATAATATAAAATAGATTTAAAAAAAATGTGAGGGGCGTACTCACTTTTGCAAGATACTGTAAAAGTTGTTTTAAACCATCTCTCAACTACATGTATTAGCACCATATGTTGCTTTTCCTGTCATGTATTAGCACCATATGTTGCTTTTCCTGTCATAATTTACTTTTTTGCAAAATGATTTTCCAGAAGGTTTGCGGAGTGTGTTTTTGTGCTGGTACCTTGGATGGACTCCTGAAGTTTGTTGTAATCTTCATATTCTGACTAGTTTGCAGATGACATAAGTACGTTGTCCAGCTGTCTTTAACGCCAAAAAAAATAGATTAACTATTTTTAAAGCCAAACCATCTTTAACAGTATACTTCAGCTAGCTTTCAGCTTTTAGGTAGAATGCTAGCTGTGATTCGTGGCGCTAGTCTATCCTACCTGGCTACATAAAGCAATGAATATGTGAAATTTTAAGGCAAGTAAGGGATAATTGATAATGTCTGCTCGCACATCGTTAAAACATCAATTCATATATATTATCTTAGACAATACATTTCATAGGTCCCCTAAAAAAGGTGAAAAACACAGTTTGCATATTTGCTTAAGATGATTTAGTCATGTTGTTTAAATCTTTTATAATTTTACTTGCTGTGATCTGAAATATTTACAGTCTTTTTTGCTTCATTGATTGTGTGTTCCACAATAATTTGAAGTGGATTTATGAGATTTATAGATTATTTAATCTAAAGGGTATTACCCTTTCACGGTTTCTGTGGTTGACAATTGAAATCCTTATGACATTCCATAATGAGCCTCTAAGTCACGGGGGGGCAAGCATTGACAAACTTCTTCTAAATTATGTGAACTGATGCAAGATCTAAATCTGAACATCTGTGGTTAACAGAAGATATATGTTGCCTTTAAGGCAGCGTTTTACTGTCAGTCACGATATCCTTAGGTCCACAAACCCTGCCATGACTACATAGATATGTAATACGTATATGAATCATGAATGCAATGCAATATAAACATATCACTAATATAAGAGGTGGGTGACATGGCCAAATTCTTCATTCATTTTCATACCTGATTAATTCAATTCAGGGTCTAACCAGCAGTACAGGTTGCATGGAGGGAACCAACCTCAGACTGAGGTTATATTGTATACTATTTTACTAATAACTATTTGGGTAAATCCAATGAATTGCTACTTGACAGGCACTTGATCACATTTTTAAATATGTATGTAAGTATTATACATACAAGTATACATATGACAGCTAAAATAGCTCCTTTAACATTGAATAAATTAGGGCCATACCCATATAAATACAAAGACATGATTATGTGTTTCCTTCTGCTTGATTTCATGTCATTTTCAGTCAATTCGTTTTTTGGATTTGCTTCAAACACCAGTACTTGGCTTTTGTAATACTCTTTTTTTTAATATAATAAACAAGATTGCCAGAGTCGCAACCTCCAGCTACAACTGCTGTTGTATTGTAGCATGAATGCGATGCAAGGGTGTGATCTTGTGCCTTGGAATTTTTCTTGAAAGGTATGCAACTGTCAAGTGAAAAACTTCAGATTATTTCATGGTTGGATTTTGTCAAACCAAATAATGTCCACACAAACAGAAGTTGTTCCCCTTCTAATTTTCAGTTGTTTGTGTGAAGTCATTTCTTGTCTCTGCCGCCCTTTGTGGTGGCTCTTGCATAAAAATAGAGTACAAGTTAGGGTCTTAAAACAAATAAATTATAAATGGAAATAAAGATCTTTCTTTTACCTTTAGAGGTTGTGGCTGTAAACAACTGGTCACCTTAACAGCCAACCAGCGTTGCAGATCCACAAGCAGAGGTGCGAGTTAAGAGTTTAAAAGTAGAAGTCCATCATTCCGTGTGTGTATATATGTGTAACCAGCTTTTGCTTTTGTCTTTACCTTCTGGTTATCTCAGGTTTGGACTAGAAACTGTTCTAACTTGGATAATGTGTTTAGAGACTTTTTTTGTGCAGGTTACTTATTTGTAAAGAACTGTACATTTTTTTCTTTGTGAGTGCACAAGCGTGTCCTATTGAACGAAGTACTTTTTTATTTGTCCCCACACTACCTATATATTATCTCTAATCTATGACTACTTGTATATTATCTGGTTCACACTCTCTTGTTGAGTCTCTGTTTCATCTGGCTGATGTTCCATGTTATTTGTAACATGTTTGGCTTCCGTAAAACAAAAGTATCAGGTTTGTCATACCATCTCCTTAAGTGTTACAGCTTGAATTTCCATAAGTTTATGCTGTGTAGATGACATGACATGTTTACATATTGTTAGCATTCTTGTGAAAATACACTTCCAGTCAGCATCCATTTTGGTCAACATCCTGTTTCACAGAACGTAATGTGATTGTTAAATGGCACATACCCATATTTGATTGGATTATTTGTATAATACTGTACTTGGATTGATAATCGATAGGTTTGTAGTGTATTTTAAAATTGCCTGTACAGGCTGTACAAAAAAGTAATTCCCAGAGTACTTCTAAAATGACCATTTAAGTAATTGAGTCAGCAAAAATATTTGACTTGGTGTCCAATGTGCATTGTCATGCCAGTTTCTAACTAACCTTGTCTCTCTATGTCTTTGTTATGCTGTCTCTTTCTTTCTCCCTCTACCCTTCTTCACTTCCTCTGTCCCCCTCATCTGCCTCTCCCTTTCTCGTATTTGCCTGTTGCTCTTTTTAGGCCCCAATAACAGAAGCCAGTCAGAGCAAGAGTTCATTCAAAGGTAAAACATTCTTAGCAATACGTCTCAGTCAAACTTTGCTATCTAAATCCCCACAGTCATTTCCCATCTGTAACTATAATGTGGTATTTAAACATTCTATGCTATTTTGTGAACCACTAAATTACAACTAGTGGTGAAAGGATGATCAAAGCATTTATCACAGAATATATATGCTGAGGGCCAATAAGAATGTTCCTGCATCTGACATCATGAAATTATCTTGCCGTACTTGAATTCGCTTGAACAAGAAATATGAAATTCTGCTTTCTAAAATATTTTCTGGAATAACATTCAACTCATATCCTAAGTATATACTGATGAGCCAAAATATGAGCACTAATAGATGACACAAATGTTGATCTTGTTTAAAGTGCACAGAAAGTGAACAGTCAGCTCTCAGTGTGGGTAGGCTTAAAGACTGTGACCTTGATATGGGCCAAACCATTATGGCCAGGTGACTGGATTGGAGTTTTTCTTAAACGACAAAACTTGTGGAGTGTTCCTGGTCAGCAGTGATGGGTATCTGTGGACAGATGTACAAGGAGGAACAATCCATAGCCTAGCAACATTGTGTCGAGTGATCCAGGCTCACCGATGCAAAAGGACAGTGAAGGATGTTTAACCTGGAAGTGTAATTCTCATGTGGACATTACTTTGATACTTGCCACCTACACGAATATAGTTGGTATTTCCCAATGACTGCAGCCTTTTACAGCAGGATAATCATTCATTTTCTTCCGCTTAATCCACATGGGGTCGCGAGCCAGACGATGCCCACCCTGCAACTCTGGGCTCAAGGGCAAGAACAACCAATCCATCATAGGGCACACAAAC
>JAUZSU010156523.1:0-14138 GCA_034780255.1 Parotocinclus maculicauda
AGGTTCCTCAATTTTCTGCCCTGCTGTCCTTAACCAAAGGAACCAACTTTGATTGAGATCTTAGCTGGCTTGTACAAACCCTCGACCTCAGCTCCATCAGACTCCTCAGCTGCCCCCACAGTCGTGTTCCAAAATGCAGTGGACAGCCAGCAGAAGGTTACACTGGTGGACACACCTTTGGCGAACACGTCCCCAAACTTTCGGCCATACAGTCCATGCTGACTCTTCTGTCTATTTATTGTTTTGTTTACATAGTCGATTGGAGCTGTCACATTTTATTTCACCGCGCCTCGGTGGCTGTGGACAGGGACGTGTGTGTGTGTCTGTGTGTGTGTGTGTGTGAGAGAGAGAGAGACAAATAAAGCGTCGAACGATGACTGACATATCATGGCGGTGCTTCGACGGGGCTCAGCCTGTACCTGTTTATTTATGAAAGCATTTGCTCACACGTGCTAAAGTAAGCGGAGGAAAGGCTGTGTGACGCAGAGGCAGCGTGACATCCATACAAAGTGTTCTGCATCTGATTTAATAACGAAAGCAGCGCTTATTAAAGCCTAATGCTTGGGTGCAGGCCACGGCATGGCCTCGCTGCTTGGCTCCCTATTTGTGGAGTTCGTGGCCAGTTTGTGTATAAAGCACTTCTCTATTAATAATGGATTCGTCTTGCTATAATGTTAATAATATATACGTAGCTTCTTATACTGTATATACTGGACTGTGGACAAGTATAAAGCATTATAATGAATTATTAATTCTGCCATCGTGTGAAACAAACTCACTTTTATTTCATGTGAGGAAAGTCCGACCCGCGCCCGCGCCATTCAGAAGCTGGTCCGTGTGCTCCAACATGGGCATTACCTCCACCTGGTTTGGAAATGTCCCGAAAAATGTAATCCCCAACGATTTAAACGTCAATAAAAATATATAGGCTGTACTAAATGGCTTTTAATTCGCCTCCTTTTATTCCGGATTCGCCTCAGTAATTGATAGACTACATTACCCACAATGCTTCTTGCACGCTCCCTGGAAAGGCTACAATGCATTTGAGTGCTCTGACTCTGAAGCTACTCGCGTAAAGCATCATGGGTGGTGCAGTCCTATCTTTAATGTAGCGCCAAACTAAATTAGACCGATAAAAAGAGTGTCTTAAAAGCATGATTAGTACATTTTTATCTATTTAGATTACTTTTCAAGGCTAGCCCACCACCGCACGGACCCGGGTTCGAGGCATTGTGGGGTATAGCAGGTGAAAACAAGCCTCACAGCTCCAGAGATTTGTGCTGGAGTACCTGGGCGATGCTTGTGCGAAGCTTGCGTGGTTTCTGGTTTAAAATGCGCTCCAAATACATCCATTAGGTCACTAAAGTGTAACAGTGTTAGCGAGAGCGAATACAGGTTCCCTGTGGCGACTCGGTGGCTGAACTTCAGCAGGATGGATGTAAAGAACACCTCCACTGGACTGAATACCAGTAAATCCTATTCCATAAACACTTCCGTAGACTATGGTGTCCGGAGACTTTAGACCGTGCCGTTGCTTGCGTTCTGGTTGTCGTCGTGTTGTGTGATCATCATTAGCTGTCGTAAAGATGCTCTTTCTACGTCAAGCCTGATCAAAAGGTACTTCAAAGATTCCCGGCTCTCCTTTGATATCCCATGCTTCTTCATTTCTATATTTGGTCAGAGGAAACGCTTTTTTTCGGAGCAGGTTGCAGATCTCCTGAAATAGTTGCCAGTTCTTGCGTTCCTGCAAAACAAAACAGAATGGGTACCAGGTGGCAGGCAAAGCGCCCAGTTTCCAGTTTCAGCGCCTAATGGTCATGGTTAAAGACCAACTCAGCCGCCAGGACTTTAACTTTTAGAAAAGGTGTGTCCCTTAAATAGGTAATCCCACTGAATACATTTTTTATAACACAGAAAGGGCCAGCAAACTTTTTTTGTCTAGTCCCAGTGCCAAGGGTTTCAATTCCCACTTTGGCACCAGTCGGGGGGGGGGAATAGTACTCAAGTACTCAAGACATCTTTCTGGGTGATTGTGGTATAAAACGATTGAATGAACGAGTGAACGAAATAATAATAATAACAATAATGCTTTAAGGCTGCCACCAAAGTGGCCGGTAAATGAAAAGAATTGCTTGCACTGTTATTTTTTTAATTTGAAGCCCCGCTGTAATAAGAACGTATTGAGACTTAACGAGGTTTAATATTACAGAGCTTTATTACCAGCTTGATTTTTAATAAATGTCGCATTTGAAATTAATCCCCTCTGTTCGAGTCGGAGTCTATCTTAAGCCCACTCAGACCTCCCATGGCTTGGCAGCGCCCTCTGTGCCCTTTCGGATGTACAAAAATGCAGAGTGTGCAACCAAGAGCCCCCTCGGTGAGTCTGAAACACCGACAGGCTTTTAGTGGTCTCAGTCTGGGGGCCGCGGGGGGGAACCTGAGGAGGACACAGGCAATGGGTAAAGTCTTTGTAAGCCGCTAATCCGTTTTCCTTAATGGGAAAAGGATGTTCGGTTTGACGCCCTTTTTTTTTAGGTCACACTCCTACCTGGAATTTCCACAGGGCAGACACGACGGCGAGTTTGTTCTTCGTTCCGGTCCTTTTGTTCGTCTCCTCCTCTGTACTTTCACCTGTGGATCTTCTCGGGTACAGGCTGAGCTCATGAATAATGCTCGAGCGGCATCTTGTTGATGAATAATTCCACCAAGCAGGCGGCTTTGCTTAATTTATTTACAAAGCGTCTGTCGTCTCAGATATAAAATGGTTTCTCGTCGAGGTCCATTTATAGTTTGAAGAGCTGCCTGTCTTCTCTGCAGTCATCGTTTTCCAGTCACATTACCTTTCACACCCCACTGATTATGAATCATATTGTAATTTTACACTCTATTTATCTCCGGATGACCTTTGTCTTCTTCGTATTCGGAGCTGAAACAAAGACATCCCTGCGATGGCCCGCCAACGGGTCCAGGGCACGCGTACCGTTTGCCCACTGTGCACTCGAGTAATTGGTGCTGCTACCCTGACCGGAAAATCAGGGTTATAATACGCACAAGAAATATATATATATATATATATATAGAGAGAGAGAGAGAGAGAGAGAGATACACACATATTACAGGACAAAAGGTGCAGAAATTTTCGCTTTCACATGCATTCTTTGCTCTTGAAGATTTGCTGCAATTTGTTAACTCATTATCCAGCCTCTTCTCACCCTGCTATCGTGAACACACAGACCATTCAGCAAACTGAATTGGATTTTTTTGGGGTCTCTGATCCCTGGTCCCGAGTCACATTTATGATGAAATAACTAGCGTGAGCTGAGAAATTGGAAGGTCTCTTTAAATCAAGCCACTTACTGAAGCAATAAGATGAGCGTAGACAATAACGGCCTACAATAATTGCGAGATGAGAAAATCCCGTGGGAATTAGCGCTTTATCACCTCGCGCTATATTGAAATTTCCGCCGTCTCGTTCCCTTTCAATTTTCCTCCCTGACAAAGGGAGCAGTTTGAGCCGAATGAACAGACCTGATGCTTCCAATTAGGGCCGAGATAACCTCGCCGATTCTTCCCACCCCGTTCACGTGTCCCCTTTCTGTCTGTCTGTCCTGTCCTGTCCTGTCCTGTCCTGTTCGTTTAGGAGATCAGCGATGCGGAGATCATGGAGCTGGCTCACGGCTCGCTGGGAAGGATGACCGTCATCCGGCAGATTTTCCCGCTCTGGAGGGACAGCAGCGTGAGCTGTATGAGGAACAGCCATCGCATTTCGTCTCTCCTCTGCGACCCGCAGGAGGGGTACCTGCAGTCGCTGGAGGTCAGCTCTCGAGCACGTTCTGCGTTTCTTTTTACGATTTTAAAAGAGTCGTGCGCCGAAACTCAGGCTGCAACAGGTCTGTGCAACCCCAATGCAATGCCAGGCCTTAGCTAAACGCCTCCGATCGGATCGCAATTAGGATCCTTTTCCTTGTAAGCGAGGGAAAATGTATTCCTTTGAACGAGAGAAATATCTATGGAAATTTCACTGAGCCAGCCTGAGCCGTGTTTGCTTTGTAGAAAGCAGATGGCAGGGCTTCACACGAGCTCCTCAGATATGGAGGTTGTTGCAGACCTGGCAGCGTTCTGTTAGCAAGGTTGCAGCCTCACAAATTTACAAATTGCCCTCGTCTTCCATTATGTTGCTCGCCGGTTAATCCATGGCCTGCTTCAATATGGCGTGGTCCAGTTCTATGAGCAACCTGCCAGCACGGATTCCGCATCCATACGCCCATCTCGTTGGTGTTCCTGCAGGCTAATGTTCATACGATGAACCGAAATGGAGAGTTACAGCTGGCAGCTCATGGCTTTTATTGCTTTAGAACCTAGGGTTGTTCCAAATTCAGTTTGGGAAGCTCACGTCAGTTCCAAACAAGCTCTGGAAGCAGCGCTGGATGTGAACCAGCCCTCGTTGCTCAACAGCAGTACTTCTGATCCTTCTTACTAATGCTTCAGTGGCTCCATGTCCTTGTGTTCCAAATTCCAAAACTAGCATCTCAGAAGATTAGGTCCGGTTACGATGTAGTTTAAATACTTTTGCTGAGGTCCATTCTCAGTCTTCCAGGACCAGATTCTACCTCGTTGATCCAAAAGTGTGTGGGCACACGAGCAGACGGACCACCGGCAGACAAGATCATTTGACCTGTTGGCAAGTGTGGGACGAGCAGCTCCCGTTTTTCATCATCCACCATCCAGACATAGGTTGCACCTTCACTACGGTCCAGTTCCAGGTGCTTCGCAGAAGGAAATTTGTTGTCCCAGAACCCATGAAGTACAGCCAGTCGCCCTCCTTTGTGGCGGCGTCGGAAACGAGAAACCTGGACTGAAACGTGGACGGGTTCGAGCGTAGAGGTGTTCAACACACTTCCCCAACTGCTAGTGGAGAGGCATCGCACAGGACAGTCAGTCACCCCCAGTAGTGATACCAGGGGCACTAACGGGTCTCTTGGCAGGGCATTCAGCAGGATAATGCTCGCCCTCACACAGCCAGGGTTTTCCAGGAAGGGTTTCCGATTTAGCGCCTTTTATGCGAGCATTTATGGGACCAACCTGCGTGCAATCTGTGGGCAAACATACCACCCGGAGCCTGTATTCCAACAACCGTATCCCATCCAGGCTAGAGACAACCCAACAGGATACCAGAGCCTGCTGGAAAACAACAAACGCTCTGTGTTTTCTGAAGTTGGGGCCGCAGAAGCTCTGAGGAGGCGTAAACTAGACTTTATTGCCGTCCGGAGTGTTAGAAAAGCCTCTGTAACTCTGCATTATGGCAGGACTTTGCCGGTTTATAAACGCCACTCCGTAGAGGCCGAGTTAGACGGCGGCGATGTTTAACTGAGTGAAAGTCTGGCAAGGATCAGAGAGCCAGAGAATAAAGGAACATCAGACGTTTCTTCTGTTTAAAAATCCACACAAGCCGGGTAGCAGGATCTGGACGCTGTCACTCGGTATGAATGTGTACCTCCATATATAACCGCTTTTGTTAGTGCCAGGGCAGATGATGAAATGGAGTAATGACATCATGCCAGACTGGATGCCAGGCAGCAACTGGGCAATTTATAGCACTTGATTTATTTTGGCTCCTGCCACACATTAGGGTTTGTGAGCTCTAATGGTGTGCGTCAGGTTCGAGAGGGATGTGTCACGAAACTTGTGTTTGAGACTTTTGGAACTTGCAGATACAGACCGGTGCCGGATCATCCCGTCAAGTTGGTTACCCAGTCCAAACGTCCAGTTAGTGCCTCGAATTGCTTTGCCATTCAAGATTTTTCCTTGAAGGATCCAGACTTTGTGTAAATCCTCCAGTTGGTGAGTTGGGTGAAAGGGTCGATGGGTGAAAGCAGGAGGTTTAGAAAGGCAGGTCACTAGCACTGTGTGCCAACCGCTACCACCTGCCATACGGTCTTCAAACCCTCAACTCTTTTGTTTTCTTTTATACCGTTTTGTCTTTTGCCATCGTATGTTCTTTATTTTTCTTTATATTCCCGATCTTTTTTTTTTTCCCATGCTTTGGTTCATTTTATTATTTCTTATGTCTTTCCATTTTTTATTTTATCGTTAGGTCTCAGTTTTCTTTCTTTTTTTTGTTTCTTTTCTTTTTCCTCCTTTTCGTTTATTTTTTAAAAAATTTTTCCAGATTTTTTCCTTCCTTCCATTATTTCTCTACGTCATTTTATTATTTCTTATGTTTTTCCATTTTTATTTTCTCTACTCTAGAGTTTTATATCTTTTTTATTATTGTTTGCTTTTTTTCCTCTTAGCTATTTTATTTTCTTTGGTACTTTGGTATTTTCACCCTTCCATTATTTCTTTCTTTCTTTTTTTTTTTTTTTTTCCCTATCTGTTATTTATTTATTCCCCAGGTCTCAGATCTATTTCATTGTATTATTGGCTGTTTCTTTCTATCTTTATTTTTTCCTGACTTTCTTTTCATTATTTATTTAATTATTCTATAGTTATTATTATTGTTATTGTTTTTATTATTATAATTATTATTTATATTATTCTTTTCTTTTTTCCTTTCTTTTTCCAGCTCTCATTTATTTATTTTTTTAATTTTAACTTTCTTTCATTATTTCTTTATTCCATTTATTACTTATTTGTCTGTTTATTTATTCTACTTTATTGCCCAGAGCTCAAATCTATTTGTTATTTTTTCCAGTCCCCAGCAAATTTACTTTACTTTACTTTACTTAATAATTTATTTTTTCTCTCTCAATCAGATCTTTTTCCTATTATTTGTTAATTTTTTGTAATAGTATTTGTTTTTTTCTTTTTTTTTCTTTCTTCCTTTTCTTTTTTTTTTTTATCTCTCAGCTGTTTTGGTTTGGTTTATATTTATTATATTAGCTGTTTCTCTTTCCATCATCACTTTTTTATTTCACTTTATTATTATTACGTCACTTTATTTCTTGTTTTCTTTTCCATTATATATTTTTTCCAAAGTCTCAGATCTGTTTTAACTTTCTCTTTTTTTTTTTGTCTCTCATTCTTTACTTTCTCCCACTTTTTTTTATAAGACTCTCTCTTCAAACCTACTGCTTACTTCTTCTTTTTTTACATTACTGTATCTTTTGATGTTCAGGTCTCCAACCTGTACCTGTACGACAGCGTTCTGATGCTGGCCAACGCCTTCTACAGGAAGCTGGAGGACAGGAAGTGGCACAGCATGGCCAGTTTGAACTGCATACGGAAGTCGACCAAGCCGTGGAACGGAGGCTGGTCGATGCTGGAGACCATTCAGAAGGTAGATCTCTAAGAAAAAAGAATCTCTAATCTATCTCAGGAGGCTTTCTGAACCTGGAGAGTTGATGTCTTAAATGCTTGAGGTCCATTAGAGGACAGAGATGCTAACGGGCCGTCAGTTCTAGAGTCATGCTAAGCTATATGGTTCTGGTTACAGGGTCGAATCACAGGACTTACAGGGACCATGGACTTTATAGACAATGGATCCAACTCTCATGTCCAGTTTGAGATTTTGGGCACCAGCTTCAGCGAGACGTTTGGAAAAGACATCAAAAGGGTAAGAACGGCAGATTTATAACGCATTATAAACGTCTTATAACAGCTCATAACAAATCATGAATTCTTCTCTTTCTTCTATTCTTCCTTTAGTTCATTTTTTTCCTTTTTTAATTCATTTATTTATTCTAATTTCCCCAGATCTTAAATATACTTCTTTTTTTTCATTCTTATTTTCCCTTCTTTTTTCTCACTTTACTATCATTTTTTTAATTTTATAATATCGTTTATTTTTTTCTCTCCATTATTTATTGATTCTACTTTTCACCAGGTGGCTCATAAATTTCTTTCTTTTATTGTGTCTTTTCTCCTTCCCTTTGAATTTATGTATTTCTGTCGACATTTAGTTTTTCCTTAATTTATTTATTTTTCTTTTTTCTTACCCTCAGCTAAACATTTTCTCTTTCCATCTTCTATTCTTTATTTTTTTTTACCATTTCCTTACTTTCCTATATATATTTATTTATTATTTCCTCCTTTCTTTGATTATTTCTTAATGTCTTTTTCTTATTTCTTTTTTCCTTCCCGTGACTTTATTTATTTGGCTTTTTCCTCACGTTTCAAGTCTGTTCTTTTCTTGTCCTTATCTTTATTCCTTTTAATATTATTTCCTACATCATTTAATTCCTTAATTTGATTTTTTTTTACTGTTCTTTACTTTATTCCGCTGCTTTATTTTCTTTCAGTTGTTTATTCTTTATTCTTTCTTTATTTTTTTAAACCTCAGCTAATTTATTTAAATTTATTTTTTATTTTCCCCTCACTTTCCTATTTTTTATTTCCTTTGATTATTAGATTTTATTTTTTTTATTTCCCTCCGGTGATTTATATATTTTTTTACTTTTTCACTCCTTTCTTTTATTGATTATTTCTTTCTATCATTCTTTTGGTCTTTTTTTTTTTAAGTACCATTATTTATTCCTTAATGACATTTTTCCTCACTTTTCCATTTTCCAAACGACTCATTCTTCTATTCTATTTATCATATATTTACTCAAATTGTCAACTTTCTTTTTCCTTTCTCCCAGTTTACCCTTTTTTTTTTTAAAGCTTTTTTTTTAACATCTCGTCTTCTTTCCCCTCATCCTTTCTTCCTTTTCTGTCATTTAATCTTTTTCATGCTTCATTCCATTCCGGCTCTAAAGTCGCTCTTTCTTACTCTTACCGTCCATTTTTCGCTAACAAGCACCTCAGATCGAAAACAATTTTCTTAAAAAAAAAAACAAAGGACTTATGAGGGATTTCAGGAGATTTTAAGCAGCCTCCGAACCAGTTGGCGTCACGAACAGGATAACTCACCCGGTTGTGCTCTGCTGAAGCGAATCGTCTTCTTCACCTTTCCCTTCATGACGTAACTTTGCGGCAGGTTTTATGTTCCCGTTGTGTTTTGTTTCCGCCGAAGCTTTGCAGGCCATCTATCATTTAAAATCAAGAGTAATG
Organism: Parotocinclus maculicauda; assembly: GCA_034780255.1. NCBI lineage: Eukaryota > Metazoa > Chordata > Actinopteri > Siluriformes > Loricariidae > Parotocinclus > Parotocinclus maculicauda. The sequence continues at coordinate 8,995 of JAUZSU010156523.1, forward strand.
TAAATTACGGGCGAGAGGACAGAAGCAGTCGGTCGTTAATGAAGATTTAATCACCCCGCATCCAGACCTGAATTATGAACCCAGCATATCTCATTATGGCCATTAGGTTGCTGAGACCGTGGCCATTTAGCCAGAGGCACACAGACACACAGAGAGTCCCGACGGGGCCCCGGTCTACCCCCGTCCTCTCGCCTCATTTATTAGCTGTAATGAAAGGCAAAGACAGCTAATGGCACGTCAAGTGCACTCAGTCCTGTTGTTGTTCTTTATTAGAGCCTGGCCTCGCTCTCCCGACCGGCACCTCCCAACCAGCCATTAATCCGGACTCCATCTCCCCGGCTGCCCAGACGGATGAGGAGCGCCGCTGTTTATTTGACGCATCTCGCGCTTTTAAGGTTCTCGGGCGCATCCAGAACATCTCCGAGCTCAATCTGAATCAAAGCTCCGTCCGTAGATCGGATATCGCCAAGCATTATCTTCTACCGTCTTATCTCTCGCTCTCTCTTTGCATCTCCCAGCGTAATGGAGATTGAGCTGTTATTTTCTCTTCCCTGCTCCCTTTCATTCTCCAGCCTGATCTTTTTCCCCGTCTCCACATTTACCACTCGGAGCTCAGATTTCCGAGAGACAAAATCACACGGAGGGGAAGCAGATTTGGAGAAACACGGGCACGTCTTCTACCAAATCCAATAAGGCGAGGTGTGACGAAAGGAGTTACGGCCCTTGTTTTTTCATGCATGGTGCCCCCCCCGCCGCTGTTAGAGTTCCCCCCGCGGGCGAGGGGGTTGGGGACTGAAAGTGGACCCGGAGCCGTCCCAAGCTCTGATATTAAGAGGTCCGCATTACAGATTTCCCATGTGAACACTTGGGGGCACCACAGTGGGTCCTGTGCAGGCTCGGGGTTTGTCTTAATGCCCCTTAAAAACAAAAGTATTACGAAAATGAGTCGATCCTAGACAGAGGACTGAATTACACAGATAAACATCTTAAATTGGGTTGCCGTTTTCCACCTGAAATGGCGGCAAGACTTGATGGATAATAAAAACTCCATATCGGTGAGAAACGGGTCAAAATTATAGTATTGGTCGGTCATGGGGGCACCCCGGTTGGGTATTGAAACCTGTATGCAAAATTCCAGGAGCAGGTACAAGTTAAAATCAGAGCATCAAACGTCAAGCAAATGTAGATATGAGGGTTGGGGGTCTGTGTACCTGACCAGGGGTGCCCCCATTCATTTGTGACTGTTAAAGGTTGAGTCAGACTTATCTTAATTGCACTGCGTTTCTAAATATTTCTGGGAGGTTTTTTTGCACGTCTTGCCGATGCTGCAGCCGTCTATTTTTGTGTCCTATGAATGGCAACTCATCCTCTTTAGTTCCACCACATCTTCGTCTGACTCCGCCATCCATCTTCTGCTCGATTTCATTTGTCACCGTAGTGAAACGTTTGACGTGGATTGGGAAAATCTGACAGTCGCTGATGAATGGTTTTGCCGTGCTCCCTTAGCCCCAGGCCCTTCAAGATCATCAGTCCAACGCAATGAACGTTTGTGACGGAAGGAGCAGAGGCCTGGCATTTAACCCTGGCGCTTCCGCTGGCCGACCTTGGCTCTGGGCTTGAAACTTTGAGAGATGGATAGCGGCTAAACGAGATGATTGATTCATGGGTTCGTTCTTTGTTTACATGCTGCGTGACTATCTGGGTGTGGAGGGCCAACACCTAACCGTTAGAAGCAAGTCTGTGGACTTCCAGACCTTCCAGGACTTTCAAAGCAACCAGAAAGCAACTCCCAAGATAAGAAACCAGACTTGATATTCCTCTGGGTGAGACCAGACTACGAAATAAAGATCTAACTTATAATAAAGGTCGAGCTTCAGTTCAGTCACAAGGGCATTGATCAGAGAGGAGCTTAATGAAGTTCAGGTCTGGGTTGAGGTTGAGATCTTCCACGTGGTTCCAAAATCACATTCTGTCATTTCCATAGTCATTTAGAGTCTTGTAATTGCGCTTCTAGACCCTCACTTGGACCAAGAAACATCTCAATCATAACATTATTTTGTTTTTTTGCCTTGGAAGAACGTACTAAAATGTCTGCTGAGAACCAGGAGCTCAGAGTTTGGATTTTACTGAGCCCAGTCTGATTATTTCCCGATTATTGGACCAAGTGTGAAAGTAACTGATATTTGGTGCTTTTGTAGGACGTAAAAGCCATTTTTTACTCCAGATCTCTCCGTTTCTGTGGCTCACCCTCGCGTTTTAATAAAGCAAGCAATAAAAGTCGGAGAGCAGCTCTGTTGTTTGGGGCATGTTTTCGATCCCTTGTTTTATCTCCATTTTGGGAGATCTTTAATAGGGCTCTGTTCCATTCGTCTGCCACACAGAGCTTTTAGAGGAATGCTCTGTTCTCTTTATTTTCACCCCGTGCTTGTTTTCGGTGTAGAAATTCAGGTTTTCCTGAACCTCCCAGCTCCTGGGTGCCTTGACTAAAGAGCGGGGCCTCTGGCGAAGGGACTTAATCAAGAAAACCGATCGTAAAGAAGAAGCCGATGTGAATATTATCCATCGGAGAGACGGAAACACCCTTGTATCTGAAGAGCATCTACTCAGAAGCTGGGCATAACTCCTCATTAGGAACGAGAACCCCAGGTGTCGAAGCTGAACGTTTTCTCTCTTTTTACCTTTGGTGGTTTGGCTGGAATTGCAGGAACACAACATCAGGCAACTTTTTTTCAAGAAGTTTCCTCTCAGGTCGGAGGAAGGACCTTTATTATTAATCATGGCAATAAGATCACAGGCCCTGGTCTTGAGCTAACACCATTTGGACACGACCATGGACCTCCCTGTGGTCTGCCCAGTTCCCCAATCTGAACATCCTCCCGTTGCATGGCCAGCACCCGACCAGGCTGGAAAGCCCACCAAGACCAGAGCTTCACTGGGTCTCCACTGTGGCGTCACCTTTCTGAGATTTTGCTTCTTTTTTTTAATCTTACCCTTCGTGTGAACGCCAACGGTATCCGAGTTACATAGTTTGTCTGATTGCGTATTGATCGTACAAACTCCACCTCCAATCTAGCTCAGAGCGTCCAGCCTGGACGGTCATTGTAATCAGCGTGTCACTTTTAAGAACTCAATTCAACCACTATGGAGTTCAGGTCACTTATCATGGGCCGGAATGCCAAGAGAGAGCTGGGCTATCAATCTATGCCAGCAAACACTGGACACAGGCAGAAATACACTCCGGACAAGGCGGACAAAGTCCATCGTGGGGCACCATAATGCCACCGTCTGACCTTTCAGTGATAAATTCCTCAGGAACTGCAGAGGCGATAAAGAGTTATGATAACAAGATTTTGTTTATTTAATAAAAAAGACGTTTGATTCCGCAATAAAAGTCTTTGTCGTAGGGAGAGTGTATTGATTTCCTTCTACGCTTGGTTCAATTCGAATTAAATTCAAATTCACACTGAATTACACTGAGTGTTGTTTTAGATTCAATCCAAAATGGTTTCAATACGGATTTTCTGTGACGTTCGTCCGTGTCTGAGACGGCCTGCGTTTTATATATGAATATATTTTCATATCTTTGCATTAGTGTCGGTATAAAAGACATTTTATTACAGATTTATCGAAAATATACGACTTTCTGTTCCAGAGCACGCAGCCGCGGACAGACGGCGGCCAAATTTCCCCGCGCATAAAAACTTTTATTTTCTCCTCCTTCTATTCAGGTCCTCCTTTTATGCGAATCCAAGGTTCGTGTAAAACCACAATCGTCTGTTTACCAATTCTGTCCTTTATTGAGAAATGGATGAAGAGTATAAGAACGTGGTGATGAAGGACGCTCCCTTTGTGACTAAGCCTCTGGTCTGTGGGGGATACAAGGCTACAGAGGCGGGACTGAAGGTTTTTGTACGGTTTCATTTATTTATTTTGTCTCTCAATGGGGTTTGGTCACAATGGGACTTAAACGCGAAGGCGTGAAGGAGAACGAGGGCTTATCGGAAAACAGGGTTCGAGTGGTTCAAATGTGGCGCACTCGCTCGGCCATTATGTGGACCGATTGTACTCTCGATGCTCTGTTGCAGTTAGCCACGTGGGATTCGGTTCACGGTCTCAATGGGAGCTTGAAGGAGAGTCGGATCGAGAACGGCATGCAGGGGGTCACGGTGAAGGTCGTCACGCTGCTGGTAAGTAATCCTTTGAAATGTTCGCATTGTGGCTGTTCGCTTCGCTTTAATAAGTTTGGACCTCCAGGGTCTGATATAAGCAGGTCCCGGACATGGCGCCGGTCCGTCAAAGCACCACCAGAGGTCGCTTTAGTTTGGTTCTGGATTAATGTCTGCCTTCTAAACCATCTTTTAAAGGAGGATCCGTTCGTCATGGTGGCTGAAAACATTCTGGGCCAGCCCAAGAGGTACAAGGGCTTCTCCATGGACGTGCTTGACGCCTTGGCGAAGATCCTGGGATTTAAATACGATATTTACCAGGTGGCAGACGGAAAGTACGGCTCTCAGCTACCCAATGGTTCCTGGAATGGTATGATCGGGGAACTAATCAGCAAGGTGAGCTCCCGGCACGACCGGATGTCCATTGTGTATAAACAAAGTCCTTATGCTTTATGTAATACACTTAAATATATAAAATACTTGGGATGAAGGTGCCAGTGCCAATTTTAGGAATGTTTTCAGGAGTACGGTAACAACGCCAGTAACACCAGTGCTGTTTAGTGAACATGGCTCAACTCAAAAGCTCATAGACTGGTCAGGTGTGCAAAGCAAAACCCTTACCTTAGTGCCAAGCGGCTGCCAAAGCGTCTGGTGCCACGGGAGCAGGGGTGCCCCTGAAGAAACGCTTACCCGTGATCAGGATTCAAGTCGACAGACATGTTTTGGACTCGAGGTCCAACAAAGAATGAACCGGACGACAGCGGTTAAGTACGGTGGAGGTTCTGTGATGCTTTGGACTTGTGCTGAAGGACAGCCGGAGGTTGAAGGTCCACAGTGTGGATGGAGTTTGGATCTCCGGCCGATCTACGAATACAGTCGATTCCGCTTAATTGGATTACCAGTTAATGGGACCAGCCGCTTATTCGGACCAAATCCTAAAGTACTGAAACAAATCCTATTATATACGTGTAATGTTAT
>JAUZSU010156533.1:0-38296 GCA_034780255.1 Parotocinclus maculicauda
TGTGTCCGATCGGCTCATGTAATAAAACTAATTAACTGACAATGAAAAACAGGTGCGTAAATTAAAAAGACAAACCAGTCGAACGCCGCGATAAATCAAAACAAGCACCATTATTGACGTAGGGAGAAAATGAAAACACAACACTAAGGGATCGGGGTAAAATAACACACCGCGGCGAGCGACGCAAAAAGGGCTCGCAACGCGAACATTGACAATATGTACATGAACATGAAAGTATTAACAACAACAATAAAAAAAAAATATGTGCAATTTTACCTGAAATATGCACCACATCACTTAAGCCACAGGTATTTTAGAATCAAGTTCCGTAGTCTGATGAAGAGTTTTAACTATTTCACTGCAATAACTAGTAGGATATTTAAAAAAAAAAGAAGGAACGTCTAAAGAAAAAAACAATCAGTAGCCTTCTGTCTTCATTTACAGCAAATTGTAGTTGGGAAGTCTTTGGAAATCAGTTGCTTTCTTCTTCCAGTGTTGATATCAAACATGCTGTGTATGCCTGGTGACCTTTAAAAAACTGGTAAGTTAATTCACACATGCTTGGTAGTTTCTCTTGTGTACTTGCATATTTCAGAATTTTAGTACTTAAGCCATATTTTCAAATTCTTTCAGAGTCACTTCAGTTCTCTTGAGGAGAAATCCTTGAGAATCAAGATAAAATATTCTAAACAATAGAAATATAAATATTTAAATAAGACACTCCCCCTTGTAATATGTAATTCCTGCTTGTAAGCAATCACAAACTAAAATGAATGCAAACAAGTGAAATGGATGGTAAAACAACTAAAAAAGGGGACATTTATCAAGGGCATTAGGAGGCAAACGCCCAATTTTCAGCTGTGGACTGGCACTTTGATGAATTGGCACATGGGCTCATTTGGCCAGAGCACAAGAAAGCGACATAAGCATATTTTAAACTATTATGGGCTAAAGTTAGCTTCTCCCTATTGGCCATCAATCAAAATGCCTTTAAGCCTCTTAGCTATTTCTAATATTCTGCCTCATCAAAGTGGTGTGTAGAAGCTCACAGTTCGTTTTGTCATTTGCAAAGAATCAGCATTCAAGGTTTGTCATCTGTTTTAGTCTTAAAAGTTAGTATTAAAATATTAAAGTATATAAAGTATTAAACATCTAGTGTATTACACTGAGCTCTTTAAAATAGACTTTCTGTTTCCTGTCAGCCAAGCCTGAGAACAAAGAAGAGCTTAATATCGAGTATAATCTAATCATATATAAGAGTCATGTCTCATAGACTCTAGAGATTCCACCTCACTTATCCACCTCAATTATTCTCATTACTTCTTTAGACAATCACAGCCCTGCTTGAGGTGGTCCTAAAGGCCCTGTGCTCGTCTCTACACTTGTTTGGATATTTAATTCAGTCCATTTAATAATAGGAGTCATTCTTTAGAAGTGGTCCCTTGGGTCACCTATCAGTTTGCTCTCACCTCTGGGCCACGTTTAGATAATAAAAATGACAGCAATTTGAAGCAAATGCATGGCAAAGGTAAACTCTCCTTTCAATTGCCTGAGGAACTCACCAAAAAATAATATCTTGAACCTAGAGAAGCTTATGAAAAGAGGCAGTTGGCGTGTGTTTTGGAGCAAAGGGCCCAGATTTAGGACAGAGCAAAAATGCAATACTTTTGCTATGTAATATATAGTTGTTATGCATAATGATGATAATAATAATAATAACAATAATAATAATAATAATAATAATAATAATAATAATTAAAAATATTTATAGTTTTTTACTACATTTTGATACATTTTAAATAACAGGGTTTTCTGAATTAATGTGGAACACTCAGGGGTCTAATAAACTAGCTCGCTTTAACAAGACCTTAAGTTAGAATCAAACTGGTGTCTAGGTCAGTTGTCTCATGCAGATTGACTGTGTTTGAGGGAGAGCAAGCCATATGGTGGATCATTCCCCATATAACAGTTAACTGTGGTCCAGGGTACATAGTCAAGCTGCCACTGTGGGGTCCTTGAAAAAAGCCCACAATTCTTTGGATTATAAGACTGGATCATATGAGATCTCATCTGGGTATTTTGACCAAATGTAATATGATCCCATCAGATTTGGATTGGCTTCTTGTAGATATCCACAATTAATGTCAAAGCGCCTAACACAAACAAAAAAAATGATTTTGGTTAAAGCAAAATATTTGCATCATAATTTGAGTATATGCTTCCCACAACTTTGCATTATCTCCTGTAGCAAAACATGTGTTAATTAAAAGGGATGGCAACAGTACAAAGTGATAAATGCTTTACTGATAAATGTTTTACTGGCAAATGACAAGACTGTGGTCACGAATAGTCTTAACTTGTCATCTTCTATAAAATTGCCTTCTGAATTGCCACTCAATTGTATTGTGTTATGCGCAATGGCAGTATAGGAGTCTTATCTTGTAGGGGTGGATCTTGAAACTAATATGAAATTCGCTGGGCACAGGCTGTACATCTATATCTACTGGTGATGTGATTTAAAAACTAAGCTGCTGTGTTTTCTAGTGTGTCTATATGAAATAAGAATTATCGGATTGTATTAGCAAGGGTGCCATAAAAACTAAGTTTAAAAATCTGTCATGTCTTAAATTTTTGATTAACATAGCCTAGAGGTCCTGTCAATACAGGATTTACTCACAACAGTTATAATGTATATCATCCAGGAAACCAGTTAAATAACCACAAAAGTACATATATATACAATACAATTGCCTAAGTTAACGTTCATACTTTTTTGATCAACAATTGTTTTTGTGAATTAAATATTTTTATTGTTCCATTTAATTTATAATTTGCCATCATAATATGGAACTTGCTCTAAAGAAACACACGCTTAACCGGTGCTAAACTGTGGAACCAAAATCCATGAATTTGGTACTCACTCTTTGAACTTAGTGAAGTTAAAGGTATTGCTTAAATAAAAGATTTGTAGAAAGAAGTTTCCGAACCTTTGTTTTTGAGCACGAAAATGAATCCAACAAGACACTGTTTATTTTTAAAATTGCTTAACACCAGTTTATTCATAATTTATTATATTCATTTTATACACTGTATTACCTGTCATGTTTACTCACTGTTATTCATTCTTTCATTTATTTCAGTCAAAGGGGAAAAGAATGCAGACCTGAATAACTTTGATATTACGAGGTGCATCACAGGGTTTAAGAGATAATTGTTTCATGCATAATTTAAAGGCATGCACAAAATCTGCCAATCTACAGGTGTAGATTGACTCTTGCCAGACTGTTCCCTTCAATATACCTTTTACAACTTTTGACTTATTTGAAGAGTTCACAAGGCTTTCTTTTCATTAAGAGTGCCATTAGACTTATGGTTTGTGAGTTATGCCTATACAGTTCAGTTTTTTAGAGGAATTTTAAAGAAATTTCACTTATTCAACAAATTAATTCAGCAACAAATGAAATCCTTATTTATTAAAGAGTCACTAATATTTATAGTTTGGCCAAGGACTAGAAACATTAATATTATAATAAGTAATTATAATAAGTAAAACAGATTTTTGTTTGCCTATCCTGAAAACAAAGTAGACAACAAACTTTGCTGAGATAATTGTAACTGTACAAGTGATCTTCAGTGCCCTACCAATTTAATGTAGTACTGAGAGGTGTACTGAGAGAAAGGTCAAACAATAAAGAGATAGTGGAGGTTACAGATGTACCCAGGCCTTTCTGGATTAATTTGTTGGTGAAAATGGCAGTGCATTAAGTGGTAGCATAAACCAAGAGTATGACATAGACAGAAATCTGGTACATAAAACTAACTTCATACAAAATTAGTATTTAGGTTAATTTGATAAAATGAACTTAAAATGTTATTAACTTAAACTGAGTCAAGTCAAGTGAATTATGTACAGGTAGAGGCTGTTTAATTACTTTCATCTACTCATTTGTTAAACTTGTAAATGGCATTTATAAGCATACATGACTGTCCTATTCTAAGTAGTACTCATTTGTTTGTCCCTCCACTACCTGCATATTCTTAATAACCTATTATTTAAAAAACTGGTTCATACAGTATTTACTAATTGAGTATCTATTTCATCTCATTAAACACTCATTTTGGCTTTCGTAAAAAAAAAAAAAAAAAAAAACAGGTCCACCAAACCATCCTTTTAAGTGCTACAGCTTTTTTTTTTTACAGCTACAGCTACATATTACTTTCTATAATTATTTAGAGTTTCCATTATTTTTAATGTGAATGTGACTGACTAAAATTGATTTAACCTTACTCCTGTCTTGAATTGCCGTTGATGTTGATGCGGCTTTAAATGAAACAAACGAGCAAATAAATAAATGAATATTTATTTAGTCAATTAAAATTGATTACTGTATCACTTATTATTATCACCACAGAAATACATAATTTTACAATTCCGTTTCAAATTCAAAGTGTGAATAAATGAGCAAGCAGTATGAACACTGAATTTGCATACAGATTAATAAATTCATGTGTAGTACCAAAGGCACAAGCAAATGGCTTCATGATTATCGTCCAAAATACATACTGCCTATCACAAGGTGTCGCGAGTGTACATGTAGTTTTCTTATTTTGAGCATTAAAGAAGTCAATTTGAAATGTTTTTACCCTTTCTGTAACTATATAATGCAAGGGTTGTGAACTCTTTTTCTAGTATCACTTTCATTAATGTGTCAAGCCTCCAATATTATGTACTGAACAGAGTCTATATCGTTCTTTACACAGCATCAATTATCCCACAGTCTGGGGTCATGAGTTCCAGACAGGAATGAAATTCAAAGTTAATTGTGTTATAGCTCTTTTTCTAGCTGCAGTAGCTGTGACAGACAATCCTGTCTGAGATGTGTCAGTCAAGCACTGGATTAGATCCTATTTAGTTTTTAAACACCATCACTGCATTGTGCATCTGTATGTGTGTGTGTGTGTGTGTGTGTAAAAAAGATGCTAGTAAGTCTACTACTAGTTAGAGTTTCTAAAGTGTTTGTGTGGGTATGTGCCCTATGAAGATGAATTGACACCCTGTCTAGAGTTGGTTCTACCTTGTGTCCTAGCCACTGGCTTTCGTGCAACCATGATTAAGGATTAAGTAATGGACTCCCACTTTTGCCTCAGGTGTGCACCTGAGCTGACCTATGCTCTGTATATGTGTAAAAACTCTAATCCATGTTACTCTAGCATGATTTCACAATATTCCAAATAGCCTGGGATGTTACTGAATGCGTAACTGAGTGCAGCCATTGGACTGAAGAGGATAGTCCACAGTACTTTTATACCTTTTTTGGTCTTAAAGTAGTTTCAGAAAGCTTAGAGATGCGTTTTGGTTATTATCTATCTGCATTATGAACCCTTCTCCACAAGAAACTAAGCATGCATTATAATACAGGAATGTATTTTGGATCCCATTTTATAGTGGGGTAAATCTGCCCATATGTCCTTGCAGAAGTCACATTCTGCCACATGTAGGAATGAACCACTCTTTCTAAATCAATTTACAGATTATCTATTGGATTTATGTCTGGGTGCTAACTTAGACATGAAGGGATACTCACTTTCTTTATAACAATATTTCACTGCATAGTTTCACATTGAAACTATATCTGCCGATCTTCAGCTATTTAGAGCTGCAGGTTTTCCATCAGTATTTAGGAGTACTTGGCAGCATACATTCTTCATTCAAACTAAATGAAAGAAAAACAATCCCCACAAAATAATGTTTTTCTTAAAATATGTTTCACATTAGTTATAGTGTATTGTGTGTGGTGTACACCAATATGGTTTTATTTACTTTTAACATCTGTGAGATTTACAAATTTTCTTTTTCTTTTTAATGAGGATATATACTGCTCACAAAAATTAGGAGATAGTTCAAAATAAAATATCCCTTAATTAAATATTCCGTAATTTTGTGAACAGTGTATGTACTTAATGCATAACAGCTGTAAAAAGTTTTTCGGGTGTAGTCCAAGGACTGTAAGCTAAGGATTGTAACAGGGTATAATATTCTTTATAGACAGTATACATGTTGAACTTCTTCAAGGTAAGGATTGAGTAGAAATAACATTTATACACAAAACCCTTTTTTATTGTGAGAAATGAATGCCAACACATAGGTATGCTGTTAATGTTCAGGTAACCTTGGCTATATGCTTTAATTCTTTTATTACTAAGATGGACAGTGACATGCTCTTTATACCTTTTTACATCTGTTTCTGCTGATCACTAAAACTTGGAAATGTCTAACCCCCTTACCTTTAGTTCAGTGATGTGCATAGAACTGAAAGAAAAATACAAACCCAAGTATTGGTGAATGTTTAGTGTTACTCAGAATCACTTTTAATAATGCTTAACAGTTAACAGTTTTGAGTTTAAATGAAAAAGTTCTAGTCCTCTTGACAAATGCCCACATGCACTATTGTTTAACTCCCAAGCTCAGTACTTGGTGAAGCATCTGTTAGCCTTGAATGCCTCTAAGCAATTTCAGTAATAGCTGACCAGCTTCTGACACCTTTCTGTTTGATTTGACCATTCCTCTCATGCAAATCTTCTAGTTCATTGAGGTTTGATGACTTACATGCTGCAAATGCATTCTTTGCCCTTCGTTTCTGTCAGATTTAGACAGAAACGTAGAAGATCACTCCAGAACATTCCACAATTGATGCCAAGCATTGGTTCACTTTAAAGTGTGCTTGTAGTTATTCTCTTACTAGGAGTCAAATAATTACGGAAGTTTCATATTCACTACAGTCATAACAGTCTCATGCTTAAGATTTCCAGCTCCAGCAGCACAAAAACTTCCTCTCATTATCATTGATTCTTAATCTTGGGGGCAGGATAACTCTTCTGGTGAGATGGCTAATGTACTTATGAAATTTTGGGCTTTCTTTCATGGCCATGTTTGCTTCTGTGACATTTGTTTTGAACATCTGTGCAGTGTGTCAAGTGGTGTCTCTAGAAATGTTCAAGGTCTTTCATAGCATTAACCAAATATCCTGCTACTGTGCAAAATGGCTAAATTTGTTTTTCTTTGTTAATTTCATGTGTCATTTAAATAAATATGAATGGTACAGGTGTATAAAGTCAAACACCTAGCCAAGCAGTCTGCCATTACAAAAAAATCTGTGAAAGGAGGAGTCGTTCTAAAGAACTCAATGAATTTGAGTAATAGGATGCCGCTGCGCAGAATATCTTCCTTTATCGATATTCCACAATCAACTGAAAGTGCTTTTATTTAGGAACCACAGCAAGCTTTTATACAGGTTAGGCTACGTTTACACTTAAAGCCTTAAAAGTGACCCAAATTGTCTGACCAACTTAGCAGTTCACACAAGTGTTAATCGATAATTAATTTGATAAATAGATGAATCATTTTATTATTATCATTAGGATTATAGTACTAAGATATTATGGGGTATATGTATGCAGTTTATTACTTTTACCACTAAAAATCTCCCTCACTGCTCTCATCCATTTTCTCTTTTCCTCTCCTCAGTGCACATTTATTGTGAATGTCGAGTTAGAATGACAAAAGTCCAGTAAATTCTGTTTTGGCTGTTTACAGAGTCACGTTAATTAGATATGTATCAGATGTAAATACCACATATGAAAGTGGTCTAAATCAGAATTGAAAATGTCAGATTCAGTGTGTTAATTACATTCACACTTCCCCAAAGTTAACACCTCTGTCTCAGATATACCATAAAAACAGTATTTTGGTCACTTTTACCTGCTGTGTAAACGTAATAAGCAGTCTGTTAATCTTCTATACTGTGTCCTTCAAGATAGATTTGATTGGGTTATAACTGTAATGATAAAGTTAGATGTGTCCTGCTGTAAAACCACATTTGCATGAGGTTATTTGTAAAATTGTATGCTCTTTTCATGCAATTATGTATATCCAGCAGACTGGTAGCTGTAAAAACGACTGGATGTGTGTTTATAAGTATTAAAAAAGGGCTCTTTTTATGACTGTGTCCTTTCCTGTCCTGAGGTCTTCTTCCAGGATCCTTGAATAATCACCCAGACAAGTTTTTGATTCTGAGCTCATTTGTTTCCTTCCCAACATCCATTAATGCTTGGCAAAAGAGACTTGCTTTTAGAGAGTCCAGCACAGACCCAGGCTGCTTCATGCCAGCAAACAACCCACACTGGCCTTGCTACATCAAACATGGACTGCATGTGGGGATGTGTGAGAGAGACAGAGAGATGGGTAGTCATTGAAATAGAAGTAACATTTACAGGAATGGTGTTTGAGTTGGAAGCGGGTTCAGTTTTGCTACAACGCATAGTCTTGGCACAGGAAAACTTGATGAATCACAACAGAAGGATGGTATAATTAGGCCTGAACTGGCAAGGAACCAGAAACCAGAAGAGGTAACTCAGACTGGCAGGACACAGACTGATACAACAGAGCCAGCAGAAACACAGGGGCAAACTTGTCTATGTTTGAGTCATCACTTAGATGGTAAACAAAAACAATTAGTCAAAAAATGCCAAATGCCTCGGTGGAATAATCTATTGAAGTAACAAACGAGGGACACTAGTTAGGGGATATGAGCGTTGAATGCTCTTTTGGTTGATGCTTCCTTCTCAACCTTGGTTCTAGTAAAATTTTTTTTAGTATAGGACTGTAATGTGTGAAATTAAGAAAAAAAAGTGTTTTCTGGGCTGTTTTTGGGCCTTTCTACATGGTGTAATCAAATCAACAGAAAATGTAAAGCAGAGGATATCCATACAAGTTCATAAACAACCAAAAGGTTATACACATTAACAAAGGAACAAGGACTAAACACTACCCAAGCTGGAAGCAGATCCAAAATCAGCAAGCCACCTTCATGATTACATAAACAAAGAATGTACAAATATGTAGACTAAACACAGAACTTTCAATGGTGAGGTTAAATGTTGGATATGATCATATTTTGCCCTTCCAATATTGTTCTAATACTTTTTTGATGCATTAAATTCTTAATATTTATTGTATATTTCACGATAATTACAATTACATAATTATTTTTTAACGTAGAGCTTTATTGTAAAACAGTATAGTGCGTTCACATTGTGTGCATAAATATTTTGTGCCCATTTCTACTTACAAGGGATGCTGGAACAGAGAAAGAAATATATTGTCACCATGAAACAAGTCAAAGAGCTCAGGTCATTTATTATTATGACAGTCAATATAAAAGACATGAACCTTGACTTGTGATGCATGTTATGTGAGATTTTTAAGTTTTTTTGTACAAATAGCCAACTCACAGCAACTGCAAAAACACACAGACAATAAATAATAAAATATTTCATCCTGTATGCAATCAATGTGTGTGTGTGTGTGTGTGTGTGTTTGTCACTTTTTGCTGAAAAATTTATCTACTTCCGCAAACATTGGGATTGTGTAAGTGTAAAAATGTATCTGTCAGTACTAGCTCTATGGAGAAGACAGGAGACGGAGATGCAGAACAATACGGGTTAATTGAAATATAGGTGTAGGGGAAATGAGCCACGAGCGATGGGAGGCAAACGGCAGGAGGAGCAATGTGGAGATAATGCTGCTGTAACTAGGGTAGAGCTGGGGCCCTGGATAACGGACACAGAGCAGAGCACACACCGAGCAAACAAACAAAAAACAATATAACAAGGGTTCAGACAGGAAGGGAAACACTGGAGAGGAAAGTACTACACTCACGGCTAAAGGAGGAGAGGAGAGGGCTAAACTAAGGCTGGTAGACACTGGGATAAAATAACAAACTCTACAACAGCACAAGGATAGCGGGAAACGTAGAGACGGAAACACAGAAAAAAACTGGAGATGCTAAATAGAGCAGGGTGAGACAGGGTAGGTGAACTGCGCGAGGCGGTGACCGGACGGGACAGAGAGCGCCCAGAGAGAGAGAGAGAGCGAGGGAGAGGAAGATAGAGAGAGAGTTAGTAGGGAGAGAGAGAGAGAGCGTTAGTTCACCCAGGCAGAAAAGGTTAGAAATGGGAAATGTTAGTACGGGGACTAACAATACGTACCCTGGCAGTGTGTTTGAATAAACACTTACTATATAATAAGGAGAAGGGTACAGGAAGAATATCACTCAGATAGCGCTCGGTATGTAGCAAAACAATACTTCGCACTCGAGCAGCGAAACGGAAAGCCTTATAAAGGGAGAGATAGAACCCGGAAGTAACAAGCCGCACCTGGTGAATCGGAAAACTCGCGCTGATTAGAAATCGGGGCTGAGAGAGCGCGAGAGTGAGGGAGAGTGAGAAACGGGATATCTCACAGTATCAGTGTATCAGACTCCTTTCTTCTCTTACCTGTGATTTGGGGTGAAGTGATATCACTAAAGAATTTGCTTCCTGTATTTTATGGAATTTTTTAAATACTGCTTTGTTGATGCAAACTAAGCAGTATTTTGTGATACAACTGTAGTCTTAAGCAAGACTACACAGGCAGATTAGATGCTGGCAGTAAAACTACAAATGCTGCTCACATTTAGATATGTTATTATGATGCATGTTGATACAACTTCTTCAAGCAATAGTATAGAGATATATTCAATTAAAAGGAGGTAATCAAGAAGATGTAATACAGTAGAAATGTACTGTCAGTGTAGAAACAGTTGTGATACATTTTATTCTGTGGTGAGGATAGACTTAAGGCTCAAAGGCAAACCTATACATTAGAATTAGAATTTTCTTCTTGTAATTACTGACCATGACAAACTCTGAAACACATTTATTTTGCAAAATGTACAAGTCAACCTCATAGCTTAGCTCATATTAATGTAGATGTACTTTGCAGTCCTAATGATATACAGATATCAGAAGGGGTAAATGATGGACTTGTTTCTGACCAGCTTATAGGGCTTAAAAAAGAAACCTACTAAATACCCCAATCTGTCTTCTGTCATGATCTCAGTGCCACATGCAGACAGTTTGCCAATACTAAAGCCACCATAAACATGTAAACAAGTCTAGATGAGACAGATTAAGATGCTACGACTCATGAATAAACATGAAACCGACACTGACATGTTAGTCACTCTTCATACTAACAAAATAACTATTTTGAAGTTTGCTGTAGCCAGGTTAAAAATGTTAAAATTGTTCTGCCTTACAAACTTTACACGGGTTAACAATCTCTCTTTCTGTAGCGACATTGATGCACTGTTCATGACTGTCCAGTCTTCAGTACCCACTGGCTATGCAGTAAAATGGAACTGATGTTGAAACGGAATAGAAGTGTTGCATACAAACAAGTACAGCAAACATAAACAAGCGAAACATACTTTAACTCCTGGCTGATCTTGATGCCGTTTGTGACAAACATGGTAAAAGGTTTCATCAGGACATTGTGATCATATGAAAGCAGTTCCATCAGTTTCAATCATTCAACTGGAATCATCAATGCAAATTGTTCTTGGACACCAACATGAAGTGTGCCAGATTCTAAGTACAAAATGAAATGCTACACTGCATGTTTAAATTCAGCTGAACATGCATTAGGTGTCAGAATAATTAAACAAAAAGCAATTTAATGCGATTAAATTCGTCTGAAAAAAACAATTGTCAGAAACTATTGTATTCAATGTAATACATCAAACTTACAGCACTAAGCATAAATTACAAAACAGCTGTTTTTCAAGCCCAACATAAACCCATAGCATTAATGATTTTGAGAACAAAACACCACTAAGAAATACAACATGTAGGAAATTGTAAAAAGCTTTTGGGAAGAGTTAACAAATTTGCTGTTTGATTTTTTTTCTTTTTTTCTCAGGAGAGGTACTAATGTGGAGAGTTTATTGTGTGCGCATGTACTGATGCAGACTGAACTGTAGTGTCGGGGTTGAATATTAATTGTTTACTTTAACAGTGCATAGTAGAGACAATTAGACATGCATTGATATTCCTATAGATATCTTTATTTCATGTAAAGAACTACAGAAAAAAACAGACACATTGACAAATAAATAAAGAAATAAATAATAAATCTATAAAATGAAATAACATAAAAGTAAGAAGAACTGTGAAAGTAGTTTTCGCCTTGTTGTCTTCTAAATAAATAGACACAGTACTTACATAAGGATAAGCCACCTCAACAAAAATGTTACACTTATTGCTAATAATTGTTTTGAGCAAAAGCAAGGAAACAATGATTAATATATACCACTACGTTTTAACCTTGATTTTGTTGGCCAGGGTCACAGAGGCTCTAGTCTCCGGAGAACCCAGACAGGTGTACCGGTAACTGTGTCCTGGGCAGGACACCAGTCCTTCACATGGCTGAGGACAGGTCTGGACCTTTAATTCTAGCTATGCGTGCCTCAATAATGCAGCAAGTTTTGCTATTCAGAGGAAATTACCTTTTTATGGTAATAACAACCTGCCAAGGCAATCTTTTTTAACAAAGCTATAATAAAATGTTCAGCCATACAGTTTTTGTTTGCCCCTACACTGCAATGCTCTATGCAACTTAATCTGTTTTTAAGTAGTTAAAAAGAAATGTGTACCTCAAATGCTGATCTTTGGTAAGTATACATTCAAATAATTGTCACTGTTAATTTGTACATGTTATACAAATATTTTGAAAATGTCAGTATATATCAACTTGTTAAAATTCTTTATTTAAATTAGGATTGTGGCTTTCATATTCTTTTAATAAATGATATCAGTTAGCATTAGCTCGGTCTTTACATGTCTAGCTTGAAACTGACACTGTAGTGAATAAACTAGAACAAAGGCTTAGCATGAACCCAAAAAGCAAAGAATGCTATCCGTTAACTTTCTTAACGCCAAAAAGAAGACAATTGTAATTGGGGTATGATACTGCAACACATATAATGAAAAACACAAACTATATTTTTTATAGTTAAAAAAATTAATTACTTACCAATTTATTTAGACCACTATAACATAAATTATTGTTTTACTCATCAACTTTCCTACTTTCGCTCCCAAAGTCCTTTCCTTGCTGCCTCCAAAAGTTTGCTATTTTCCAGAAATTTGAGTGTTGACCACTCGGAATTGTAATGTGTTTTTCATTTTTACGTATTCTGAGCATTGGAGAAGATAAGTGCTTACTGATTTGACTAGCTTGCACCCTTTGCCGCTAACTAAGCACCAGCTCTACTGGGGCCCATGTCCAGGATTATGTGGATAAGAAAGTGAATAAATTAATTAATGATGAATGAATGATTTGAGGTGTGGCTAAGTAACCAATGAAATATAAGGTGTGTTTTCATTGACAAGTACTTGAGCCAATGACAAATAATATCAATCAAGAATTAAAGGTTTATCTGGTTTGCTCAAAAAGGAGGACTTGCGCTGGGTGGAGGACTAGCAGCTGAAAATCCAGACTGTCTGACCTGATGCTTGGTCACCTTAAAGTGACTATATTGTGTGATTAAATCCCTTTTACGAGAGGCCTGTATTAAATGGTATTGTAATGATTATATCGTGTTTCTTCAATAAATTTATTCATTAATTCACCAGTTCTTATCCTGGATAGGATCGCCAATCATGGGGTATACGCACTCACATGCTCATACATACACCCACACAGTAAAGGAACACTTTATCACAGTAAGTTAACCCAAGTCATGTCATTGAAATGTGGGAGGAAATGCAGACATGCAAACTCAAACAGAAAGGACCCAGACTGCTTCACTTGGATCAACCCCAGGATTAGTACTACAACACCAAGCCACCATGCTGCCTGTGTAACTTCAATACAATTCATAAATAATTTAATATATGCCCTTAGAGAAGCGCATTATTTAAATAGCCGAAGAAAAGTTGGAGGCTTGTTTAGGTGAGTAAGCAATTTGCAGTGGATTTATTTGCAGAAATGAAGACTTCTCTGTGCGAGTTGGGGCGCTTACACACAGTGTCAGTTTTCACAGCTCACTGAATTCAAATCGTGCCCCTCCACCACCCCAAAGTTCACACTGTGAGAGTTCACACTTCAGTGCAGGCAGTATTTCAATAGCGAAACCTACTGTGCATTTGACTTACATCATAATTGGGAAGTCGGAACTCAAAATTACATCATTAGTGGCTTCGGTGTGCTTGTGCTAAAACATGGACGGACAAAAAAGTCAATAATCTGGTTTCTAAATTGCAGGTTGCAGATTAAACCAGCTGATTTGTGTGTATATAGCAAAATCTGAAGAAAATACCACAGATGTAATATTTAAAAGCAGAAATTGTACAATACTTTATTACTCTTATAAAGTACTGTAAGAAGTAAGCATTTCTAGTTGTTGTCTTTAACATTTCTGTCCTTTAGTCAAATGCACCTTTGTGACTTGTTGTCCATCTGTTGCTACATACTCTATTAGTCCCCTTTGTTGCGTTTTTAAGATAAGATCAAATAAGATAAGATAAGATAATCCTTTATTAGTCCCACAGTGGGGAAATTCACTGTTTTACAGCAGCAAGGGATAGCAAGGCACCCAGTACAAAAAATAGACAAATATAGAAAATATATATACAATATGAATGCTAAAAATTAATAACTATTAAAAATGTATTGCACAGGGGTAGGGGAAAATATTGCACAATATAAAACTCTGCTTTCTGTAAGTGTATTAGTGTTTACGTGTGTGTGTATATAGTCCACTGTGTATATGTCTATATATGTGTACATACATATATAGCCTACTTGGAGCAGTGCTGGTTGTAGAGTCTGACAGCAGCAGGAAGAAAGGACCTGCGATACCGCTCCTTCACACACTTGGGGTGAAGCAGCCTGTCGCTGATGGAGCTTCCCAGTGCTGCTAGAGTCTTATGCATGGGATGGGAGTCCTTCTTCAGCATGGATGCTAGCTTGGCTAACATCCTTCTGTCTCCTACCACCTGCACTGGGTCTAAAGGGCTTCCCAGAACAGAGCTGACCCTCTTTATGAGTTTGTCCAGTCTCTTCTTGTCTGCCGTTGAGATGCCCATGTAATACTGCTCACAAAAATTAGGGGATACTTCAAACTGAAATCTCCCATAATTAAATATGTGAGAAGTTAATAAGGGCATTTCCGAGCCCCTACATCACACTTTCTTACACACACACACACACACATATTGTGTTTATAAAATCCACTAGAATGAACACTGGAACCTTGAAAGTTAAGCTGTG
Organism: Parotocinclus maculicauda; assembly: GCA_034780255.1. Classification (NCBI taxonomy): domain Eukaryota; kingdom Metazoa; phylum Chordata; class Actinopteri; order Siluriformes; family Loricariidae; genus Parotocinclus; species Parotocinclus maculicauda. The sequence goes on from JAUZSU010156533.1 coordinate 15,155, forward strand.
CACTTACTTTGCTTCAGCACTGTCCTTTCCTCCACCAGCAACTGAAGTTCTTGAGGTACCAACAGTTTCTGGACTCATCCAAGATTCTTCTGCACCTTTTGCTCTTGTTCATCATAATTTTAGGTCCACAAAAAGAATAATGCAGAGATTAGCTGTTTTATGTACTCAAGAGTGACCTCAGAAATGTTGTTGTCAGCACAGTCAGGAACAAAGTTTGTGTACCTCAAATATTTTATTTGCTGTAGTCTTTTCCCTCTTGGAGCTCTTTCAAATCTTTGCCCTTGTTCTGCTTCAGTAAGCAAGTCTCTAATGAAGTATTTAATCAGCTCCATTATGTTACTTGACTAATTGTAACAGATGGTGTGGTTTACTAAATGATTCAAGGCATCCCTCCCTTTAGGTTAATGATTCACCCTTATTTGGACTGTCACCCAAAATTACAGCAGAGAGTGCAGTGCTAGCATGCAACATGGTGGCACCCGACCATTCATAAAGTGCTACAGAGAGCCGTGATTCCAGTGACAGCAGCAAGTGCATTCGTATCTCACCCTTCTGGAAAATGATCCAAGCTCCACTTACTTTCTTGGGCCAGTTGGCCTTCCCCCTTGATTTTCATTTTTCATCACTTCTTGCTCTTCCTGTGTACTAGCTTGATTTAAAATTAATAGTGCTTTGTGTACAATGTATATGGACAATTGTACAACCCTACTTCTTATGAAGTTGGGTTGTTGTGTAAAACATAAATAAAAACAGAATACGATTATGTAAATCCTTTTTAACCCTTATTCAATTGTCTACACTATAAAAGGCAAAATATTTAATGTTCAAATGGATAAACTTTGTTTTTTGCATATATTTACTCACAGGCATTCAATATAGGTTTTTAGCCGTGCCGCTTACTTACAGAGGTTTCGCCAGATTCTCTGAATCTTTTGATTATATTATGGACAGTAGATAATGAAATCCCTAAATTCTTTGCAATTGCTCTACGACAAACGTTGTTCTCAAACTGTTGGACTTTTTTGCTCATGTAGTTGTTCACAAAGGAATTAACCTCACCTCATCCTTGCTTATGCCTGAGCCTTTCATGGATGATCACTTTATACTCAGTCATCACACTTACCTGTGGAATGTTCCAAACAGGTGTTTTTTAAGCATTCCTCAGCTTTCCCAACTTTTGTTGCAGGCAAACAACTAAAACAAATGAGTGAATATTTGGAAGAAAAAAAAACTAAACCATTATCAGTTTCAACATGAAATATATTGTATTTGTAGTGTATTTAATTGAATGCCCTGCTTAAAAAAAACAGCCTGTTGGTCTAAGCTGTTTTTTCAGCAGGGTGTGGATTGAAAAGGGTTTCAAATCATCATATTCTATTTTTATTTATGTTTTACACAACATCCCAACTTCATTGGAATTGGGGTTGTATAAAAGTCTTGTCCAGTCTCAGCCAGAGTTGAATGGGTTCCACTTTACAGTTTTCATACAAGTTTTATTCCCTTAGTGAGTTTCCACTTTCACCACTGGCAACTTAGTATACTTAAGTATAGTTGTTTTGTACGTTAATGCACGTACAAAACATGGTTGAACGTTTGCAACCATGTCTATTTCTAATAGTGCTGTATATGTAAATTAAATTACACAGATTTTCTGCTAAATTTAATGTTTCTATACTTAAATATGGGGAAATGGTTGTGTGTTGTCTAAACACTAGCATGATCGCAGGGTGAGAGCAGGCAAGCTAACTCAGTTGCAGGCTGCTGCTGCCACCTTGAGGCGGAAGGCTTTCAAAAACTAGCTGAAAGTGCAAAAGTGCTCATTTTTAAAATTTAAATTCAATATGTTTATTTGTGTTTATTCAAATTAATATAAAATAGGGAAATGTGTTTTATATGCAGGGAACTGTTTAATTCATTCAGTATTAGTATAGTAGTTAGGAGACATTTCATTAGGACACGTTTCATTTTGATATTTTTGTGATCAGTGAATGTCTTGTCTCTGCCCTACTTCCAGGGAAAAGCAGATGAGGCAACAGACACTGGTGAGGATTCTAGCCCCAGCACCCACAAACGTATGGGCAGGTCCTTCATGGTCAGTTTCTCCAGGCGTAAGGTTAGTTTAACACACATGTGCAATGTGACAATTGAAAAAGTTTGGTTAATCCAAAGTGTTGTTCAATGTAGAAGAAGACAAGCAAGATGAAGAAAATGTCCAGTTTTGAAGACACAGACACAGATCAGGAGAGTTCCAGCAGCGTATCCAAAGCCCCCCTACACTACAGCAAGTAAGACTGTGTACTTACACTATGCATACTATGAAGGCACACTTCTCTTACTCTTCTATACTTTTCTACTTATACTACTTTTTTAGATTTTCAATGTAACCCAACTTCAATGCTAGTATGCCTCATATTAAAAACCTGTTAGCAGTGAGTGTGGCTGAAATAACAAAGTATACTAATTATAAGTGTCATCCCCAATCCTTTGGCCATGTAGTGTATATGCCTAATTGACTTTTTTTTAAATCCACAAAACATATATTAAAAATAGTACTGTATAGTACTGAAAACGCTGCGTCATAACACACTGCATTGTGATTCCAAAATGTCACAATTTGCATCTTTTCAACATCACAGTGTCATTGGTATCAAAGGCCGTCTCTTTATGGACATATATGCTGCTCACAAAAAATATATAAAATATTCCCTTATTTCTGTGTAATAACGTTGTTGCATTATTTGAACAGCAGAGGGCGAAATCATACTTCATACACAGTATATCTTCCTTCATATCTTCTCCAATGGAATCTGAAGGACTTTGGAGGTGTTTAAAAATTACTTGTAAAGCAAAATGTGTTCGACAAACTAAGGGTGATTAAAGAGTGTAAATATTAATTGGATTCATTTAATCAATGAAAACATTTATATTTGTACTTATTTGACATTATTTTGATTGCAGGAGACTAAATTTTTTTATTTAAAAATGTATACAAAAATGCATACTGTATCGCATTGTGTACAATTTAGAAATATGATCATAGCAATCGAATTGTGAACTCAGTATTGTGAATCAAATCGAATCGTGATCAGAGTGTGTCGGTTCTGGCCCGGGGAGACATTACTGTGCTCTGAGTGGAACACCATTCCATTAGAGGACTGGGTGGAGGTTGCTGTTGTAACCCTGGACGATGTTCCCCCCTACTGGCATCCTCAACTTTACACATAACCAGTTGTGTCTGCAAGGCCCGACCTTGTTGAAAGGAACCTCTTGGACTTAAACCCAGATTAGACAGTTTATTAGATGGCTTATTCGACAGCTGTGCCACCAGAGACCCGGTTTTAGTTCCCCACATTAAATAATTTTGTTGTGAGATATCATACATTTCTGACTGTATCTGTTTCCACAGAAGGAAGAAAACAATGAAGTTGTCCAGAGCGCTGTCTGACCTGGTGAAATACACAAAGTCTGTAGCCATGCATTACTTGGAAACACAAGGTTAGGAGCAAACACTGGAAAAGTTGTAGAAGTAGAATCTTGTAGAAGTAGAATTAGTTCTTAAAGTAAGAAAGACAAACCATGCTATGTATACTGCTCACAAAAATTAGGCATATTTAATTAGTGGATATTTTATTTTGAAATATCACCTAATTTTTCAGAGCAATAGAGTTAAATTTCTCAGATATAACCTTATATAACTACAGTTTTTTTGCGCACACAACACACATGATGATAAATGTTCTTAATGATTGCCACCATGTTGTCTGTTTTGTTATAAAATGCACTGATGCATTGTTGTGCTATGGGGGCAGGAGGCTGGCTGGTATCATCTATGAGTGAGACCAAAGCTCACCAGCTGATCCAGCAGAAACCAGGACATTTCGTGCGCTTCAACCAGCGGCAGCTATCGCGCGTTTACCCCTCGTCCTACCGCGTGGATTCAAGCAATTTCAACCCACAGCCATTCTGGAATGCAGGATGCCACCTGGGTATGTTACAGGGCAATGAGGAAAAGCTGTAGAAATAGTAACAACGTAACCGTACTGTTCTACAATTCCTAAGGCCAGACTTTTTTAATTGCTTGTTCCTCGGATGTCCCTACTTAAGAATCTACTGAGGAGGGGGGAAAAAAATTTAAATAAATCTTTATTTTTCAGCACTTTTCAATTTCTCGAGAGTGAGAATACAAGAAGGGAGGAAGACATAAAAATAAATAAAATTATAAAATTTATTTAACCTACAATTAAATTAAAGTGAATCTGGAAAAAGATTTAATGAACAGAAGAAAACCGTTGGCTCTCCACCGGAGGGCGGAAAAAGCTAAAGCTATTTCAACCATTGGTGCTGCGGCGGGAACCGAACAGTGCAACGTTTGATGTGATATATCACTTAGTTAATCCACAGGCTTACTAAATGATATATCACATCAAACGTTGCACTGACACAGGACCTGGTGGAAATCAGTGGCTGAAAATCTGAATCGATGGTCATCAAAAATCGAATAATCTTTTGGGGGAATGAATCTAGAGTGTGTGAACAATGATTCAGGAGATATGTTCATGTTCAGATGAAAGTCTGTCCTTGAATGTTATAGACATTCTGATGCAGTTTAAATTCACTTAGAAGAAACATTGTAGAAATGTATGCCTGTTGTTCAGTCTCACCCAAAGGACAATTTTCCACTAGATCCATTTTTCTGTATGGCTGCTGTGCAACAATGTCTATTAAAACTGGTATTTGAGTGCTGAATTAAATCTCTACCAAATTTGGAATTTGTGCCCTCATGTTATTAAGAATCAAAATCATTATAAGAAAAGAAGTAGCTTGCATGGAGTTCTAAAATCGCAATAAGAGAGTTTGCCTAACTAATGAATTTCCTTTGTGTCTTCATGCAGTGGCTTTGAACTACCAGTCTGAGGGTCGAGTCCTTCAGCTGAACAGGGCCAAGTTCTCCAGCAATGGCAACTGTGGCTACATCCTCAAGCCCAAATGCATGTGTGAAGGTGAGTCTGTCTATTTCCTGAACTTTAGGAGTTTATGAGTAAATGTTGTCATGAAACATCACCATTAATATTCTAAAAATAGCTATACTACTCACAGAGTTTTTAGAGAAAACATCCACTAATAAAATAATGCTTGTTTCTTATGGTATCTGTGACTTAATTGCTCATTTGCAGTTGTTGTAAATCACGCCTTTTGCAAATTCATATACACTGAACAAAAATATAAATGCAACACTATTGTTTTTACTCCCATTGTTCATGAGATTAACTCAAAGATCTAAGACCTTTCCTATGTACACAAAAGACTGTTTTCTCTCAAATATTGTTCACAGATATTTCTAAACCAGTGTTGTAATACGTTGTCAGGAACTATTTTTAAGTTTAAAGTGGCATTTGTAAATGTAACTGAATATTGCTGTGATTGAAAATGGTTTTGTCAAAGGTAATTCCTTTCCCATGTGGTTCTATCTACTATTGTTTAATTTAATGATATTATTCACTGTGAAGGGAGAAATACATAATATGTTATATTAATATTATATATAAAAATCTTTCTTTGAGGACTATTGAGACAATATTTCTTTGAGACAAATTAAAGATCCTCTGCACACCTTTACTCAAAGATTCAGCTTTTTGTAAATACTGCTGTTGTACCAAATTATAATCACCCGTTGCCATCACCTGTTTAAAATCCTATAATCATTTAGTTTAGTTACCTAATTACTAGCCTTAAATTGCCCCTATTGTGGAATGTGTTGCAGGAGTGAAATGCAGGAATGGATATTTATTAACATATTAAATAAAGTTGACCAGACATGAAATATGAATAACATGACATATATTTGGTTCAGTCTGTCTGCAAAGAAATAAAGGTCAAACTAAATGCTAATTTAATGCTACTAATAGTACTAATAATGCTAATCTAATATTTTTTTATTTGTAAATAGCATTGTTATCTAATAGTCTTATGGAAATGGTGGTGTTTTTCTTTTTACTACCAGGTTCCTTTAACCCAATGTTGGAAGATCCATTGCCAGGACAGATGAGGAAACAGCTGGTGCTGAAGATTATCAGCGGCCAGCAGTTGCCCAAACCCAAAGACTCCATGTTGGGAGACCGAGGCGAGGTGAAGGCCACACCAAACCTGATTTTTTTTGTTTCTTTAAAAGATCATTTTTATCCAATCTGTGTTTTTAATTTGACATTCCTTACCTTTTTGTTTGTTGGTTCTGTGACTGGGTGACCTACCAACTAGGAGCAGTATTACCAAGTGGAGTATGAGACTTTAGTGACATAGGAAGATTGTATTGCTCTGTATCAGACTCAGACATTACAGAAGTTATTTCACTTAGTAAAACTACCCCTAGTTGTATGAAACATGAAAAGGTGTTATTGACAAAAAAATAACACACCCAGATACACTTATTAACCCCCAAAAAACTCATCAGGAAGGAGGTCACAGTGAATCAAATGAAACTTTATATGTGTGAATGAAATAATTATATTTGTGAGTGCTTACAATAGTAGAGTGAAAGGATAAGTTTATTGGAGAAAACTGTACAGTTAAAAGGAGTACCCTGTTGGGCCACCTCTAGCCTAGTTACAGGATGAGATATGATTGGGCATTGGAGGCATACAGATTCCATATGGTATCCTGTGGAACAGTTGTCCACAGATGTTGCCGCTGAGCATGTAGATTCGACACACTTGTGGGCTGCCGAAACTGGCATCCCAACTTCTCCCATACAATGCTTGAATGGCAATATATCTGACAACCAGGCAGGCCAAGGAAGTGTTGCAAATTGTCAGAGACATTCCTGGGAAACACTTGCTATGTGGGGGCAAGATTTGTTCAGCTGAAAATGCCAGTTAGAAACCCTGCCATGGGAGGCAACACGTGGTTGTAGGATGCCCTGCACATATCGCTGAGTCGTTAGTGTCCCTCATATCACTACTGGGGTAACCGACTGTCTTGTGTAATGGCTCCCCAGATCATTACGCCAGCAGTTGGGTCAGTGTTTTGCTCAACAGCAAAGGTAGGATTGAAGCACTCACCACGAGAGCTCCATATTTAAACTTGACTTTACGCCGCCAGATTCCAAACATAAACTGGATTTGTTGCCAAAGATAATAAAGTTCCAGTCCAAAGCAGGCCAGGATTCTCATTGAAGACACCACTGTAAACGAAGGCAGCAATCCACCGCTTTTTGTTTTATTGTCAATTAGTGTATTTTGATCTATACTGTCAAAACAGAAATGACACACGCTGCATTGTATAATCACTGAACATAGGCTTGACAGTATGCATTGGTCATATGTTAATTTGTGTTAATTTGTAGATCATTGACCCATTTGTGGAAGTGGAGATCATTGGCTTGCTAGTAGATTGCTGTAAGGAACAGACCAGAGTTGTGGACGATAACGGTGAGTGATATGTTAATCAACAGAACTGTAAACAATGCCATAAAACAGCTAAACTGCCATATGGTGTGTGATTAATGATGCTGAATCTTCACAGTGAATTGCTAGGGAGCACTTTGATACAATGATACATTAGTACTGCAGTGTGTTTGTGTGCAGTTGTGTAGTAGGACTTAAATTATGCATGAAAATGCTTCACTCAGGCACTGAGCTACTTAATAATTCATGATTGCTGAAATGTGCCATGTCTTTCTCTAACACAAACATGCTGATGTTCTCAGGATTCAACCCCATGTGGGAGGAGACACTCGTCTTTACTTTGAACATGCCAGAGATTGCACTTGTGCGCTTTTTGGTTTGGGATCACGACCCCATTGGTCAAGATTTCATTGGCCAGAGGACCATTGCGCTCAATAGCATGATGCCAGGTACTTTCATTATTAGAGATTTTTGTTTGTTTATCTGTGCTCATTGATATAGCTAATGTTAGCAGTGTAGGATATGAGAGTTTTGTATAGAAACTTTTGGGATCATAATCTCCATGGAAAACATGCAATTAATGTGTGATCAAATATAATTTCAAGTAAGCAAAACAATGTACTGCTCAAAAGACTAAGATTTGTTATTTTAGCACAGGTATTATGACCATATATAACATATTGCCAATAGCTGGACCTGACCATCAGTCCGATCTTTGTCAATTTGAGCATATCTTAGTCTTTTTACCCTGTTCCCTTTACGAATAAGTGTATTGTTTGCTTCTACTGTTCCAAAAAGTCAATTTGGGATCAAGCTTCTTTGAACTGTAGGAGGGTCAACTTGGCATCCCGTTTAATCCACTTTTCTGGTAGGGGAACAAGGTGAAAAGGCTAAGATGTGCTAAAGACCGCAATGATGTTATGCTGACCTTCCTATTAAATACAATATAGTTTGGGAGTGCTAGATTGTAAAACTTACACAGTTCTTAATATTGATCTACATTTGTGTTATGATCTTGTCATGCAGGTTACCGCCATGTGTATTTAGAAGGGATGGAAGAGGCGTCCATTTTTGTACATGTGGCCATAAATGACATCACTGGTAAGGTAGGTACTAACAGGGCGGTACAGGAACGTTTGCTTTTGGGTCAACTTGTGTCCTTGTTAATGGTGGGTGTATAAAACCATCATATGAAATCATCACTGGTGTGACAGAATAAAGAGGGTCCCCAATCATTGGGTATTGTGTTCAGTGGTGTAGGACTGTGGTGGCCTGAAGGTTAAGGTTTAAATCTATTTATTTGTTTATTTAACCGTCGTATCAGCATACAAATGGCTATATACAACCAGGTCAAATCGATATTACATGTATGTCATTTAACAGACACTCTTATCCAGAGTGACTTACAAATGATAGAGTTTTACAATCCAAGGAATAAAGGCTTTACATCACGAACCCAACACTGCGGCTGGATTTGAACCCTAAAGCTTTTGGTCCAGTAACTAGTATCTTAAACGCTATGCCACCACAGTCCTAATACTAGTCAATCACATTCATACTGGGCCAATTTAGAACAACCAATTAGACTTATATGTCTTTTAAATGTGCAAGGAAAATCAAGTACCCATAGTAAACCCACATAGGCATAGGGAGGGCATGCAAACTCCATACATGGTCCAATGTTGGAATCAAAACAGGAGCTGTGAGGCCACTGCACTAACCACTTGCACCATGGTGCCACCAGCGTTTAAGGTTCTAGACTGTAGATGAATAGGTCCAAATCACACCTCTACCAGGTTGCCACTGTTGAGTCCTTGAGCACATCACAATTGTTTTGTATTTTTTTATTGTAAGGCTGTCTCAGTTGTAAAAAGCTCTGAATAAGGGTTAATGTTTATGTTGTAAATTAGGGCCGTGATTTTAGTGCATGATAATATAGAAACAAATAAGTTAAATTAACTTAATCACTATTTTCAACCCTAATACACTGTAATTGTATTTACTATTGTTATTAAAGTTGTTGATGAGGTTATTTTTACATATTAAATGAGGTGTAATGTTTAAATATATGTCGCTGGTTTATATTACATGCCATCTTTCATTAATTTCAGATGTTAAGTCTGTGTAGTTCTCTCTCTCTCTTTTTGTGTCCGGTATTCCCCCTTTCTCTTTTTCTCTTTCTCTCTCTGATTCCTGTCTCGTTCTTCTCTTTCTGTTTCTCTTTGTGCTTTCAGTGCAGCCACATTAGTGCAAAAGCTGTCTTTAGAGGCAGGAAATTGTTAAGAGCCCAGATGCTGTCACTCAGACTTTCAGGTGTAGTGAGACACAATCAGCACCCTGCATGTGCCACATGACCCCTTCCTCCTGACCCATCCTCTCGTCACAAACACTAACGACCAAGCCTGGCCTCATGTGCTAGCATTCAGCCTTGCCAACTCATGGAAAAATGAGTTGTGACATAACTGTGACTGCCTTTACCTTGCCAGCATTCTCATTCGACCCCTAAAGCAGATCCAATGTCACCGTCCGCTGCTGCAGGCACATGGCATCAGACACTGTTCCAGGGGCGACCACGGCTCCTCTTATTTCACTTAACTCAGGGAATTCTGAAGCTGCAACACACTCTTGTATGCCCTGTTAGCATTGTCATAGAATGTCAGAGCTTAAGGGCTCGACTGTGTTGTTCCTATATAGCTTTAATCTAAGAGAAGACGTTGTACAGTCACGGACTGTTGTGTTGTTGTGATGATGAAGACCAGGTTTCCAGGTACTTTTTCTTACGTTGTCTGTTTTGGTATTATGATCGAGAAGGATATTTGGAATCTGCAGCTAATGCTGTGATAACTTAATTAGAATTCAATTTATTTATATTTCTGTAAGTAACTTCGGTGGTTATGCTTGAACACTGGCTGTGCTCAAAAATCTTATATATATAAGTGTAGATATGTCAATTGATTTCCTTTGCTAGTTATATGCTCTGATCTGTTTTTCAACTGGCATTTACTTACAGAAAGCTATGTAACACATTTCACATGGATCTACTTTGCCATGCTTCATGAAATGACATTGGGTGTGCTGCTTTTTAGGACAGCCAGATACACAGCTAAATCACAGTTTTATTCATGCATGCTCCCATTCATAAATTATTGTCCATAATCAACTCAGCAGATTGTCTGTTTTGGGTTTAGTCTTATCCTGTTGACCTTAAACAAAACTGATAACCCAGTGTCATTTTTATCCAAGGCATTTGTAAATGTTCAGTCTCAACAGTGACATCTCGCTGTACATTCCATTCTGGTCTTCCATTTCCATTTTAGTATAGGCAGTTTTTTGTTCACGCTCAAGTAAACGTGCATTACACATAAGGATTGTGTGTAAACTCAAACCAGACCAATGTGTTGCCCATTTGAGCAGGTCATTCGCATTCGTCTTATTGTATTGTGTCCATGTCAATTCCTTAGAAATCATTTAATGGCTATATAATAATACGTTGAGGTGTACGTGCTTGAAAGTTAATAGACATGTTAGAATTTTCTATATTTCTGAAGAAATATGAGCTAAAGGTACTTTTCATTTACGTAATAAAATAAAAATAGATTAAATTTACGAGGCGCATTTCGAAGTACCCAAGGATGCTTCACAACAATCAAATCAAACCAGACGAATAAAAAGTATATAAATGAGACAAAAATATTATCTGCTCATTAATTTATTGAAATGATCCAATAATACAGGTCTGTGAGTTAGGAATTACAGAATTGGAGGTGTTTTTTATCAATGGGATGACAATCAGGTGCTGTTGTATTTAAAACAGGGAGCTATCAAAGGCTGATCATCACAACACCTGTTTATGGAATTCTGTAATTTTATAAAAATTTGTAACAAAGGAGATTTTTGAGGACCTCTGAAAAAAGTTATTGATCCTCATCAGGTTGGAAAAGGTTACAAAGCATCTCAAAATTGTTTTGTAGTGCGACTGGGGTGGTTAAGGTACTAGTGGTTAAGGTACTGGTTTGCCAAGCTGCCACAGTTGGGTCCTTAAGCAAGTCCCTTTACCCACCATTGCTTGAATTGTAAGAGTGTATGAGTTGTAAGTTGCTCTAGATAAGAGCATCATACAGCTAAATGCTGTAAATGTAAATGTATCAATCCACATTAAGACACAGTCAGTAGTGGTCAAAGATCACTCCAAAAGCAAGAGTGGTTATAGTGATAGTCCATGAGGTGACAAATAGACTCAGGTAACCTCTAAGCAAGTAAATGTAAATGAGTCCATCAAGAGAAGAACACTGAACTCCAGTGGAGGTATGCAGTTTGCTCAAGATGAAGTAAACAAGCCAGAAAGGCTATTGTAAAAACAATTTGTGGACAGATAAGACCAAATATAAATAGTTTGATTCAAATACAAAATACAAATGAATGGAAAATGAAAGCACTGCATTCAAAGATAAGACATTTGGAGATGGTAGTATCTCTGTAGTAGTAGTATTGCTTGGACATATTTTGCTGCTTTTGGTCTAGGATGTCTTGACATCATTGATGGAACAACTAACTCTGGATCCACCATGCTGCCCCAATTCTGAATTGACAGAAAATTTAAAAGAAATGTGTCGAAATATGTCTCTGTGAACTGAATCTCAACAGTTTGTGAGCCATGCAGCAAAACAAATCATCTACCAAAGCATGGGTCAAGAAGAATTTTGTTTTTTGGAATGTCAAAGTCAATGTTCTTACCTTAATCCAATATAAATAAGACGGAAGATCCTGACGCGAGTAGTAGCGAGGAAACCCACCAACATCTCAGAGTTCTTTATCGACGAATGGGTTAAAATTCATTCCAATTCAAAATTATCAATGCTGCAGAGTTACAGCAGTTATTGAAAGCAAAGGTTTACATAAATATTGGGCTCTATTTAGGATTTAAAAATCTGATAATTTTTTAGATCATATTTACTAAGCCTCAATATAGAAAATTCTAAGGGGTTCACAAACATTCAAGCACCGCTGTACATGTTACTAGAGTTTGAACATCTAAACAACTGTTATGTTGAATAGGTTGTGCTATATGACCATCTTCATTCGCTGCACTGTTTTTTTTTTTATTTGCAGTTAATACTTTGAGCGTTACTAACATTTCAGATGTGTTGCACGAGAATACTGCCTGCTCGTTTTCTCCTAAATTTGTTTGTCCTTAAAGCTCTTTTCTAAAGTCTCTTTCTTAGGCTGGGTCTCTTCAGTGTCCCAAGAATCATGTTGACTTTTCCATTGGTCCTTCACAGGCACGGTCAGCCAGCGGTATAAAAGGGCTGTTTCAGAGAAATCCAAAGCAGGCTTCTCTAGACAGCCATGCTGCTGCGCTGCACAATCGTAAGTCCACTTTTGGAGCCCATCTGCTTCGCCGCACGGCCAGTGCACCCACGAAGGGCCAACCCAAAGTCAAGCGCGGCTTTCCTGAGATCTCCATCGACACCAAAGACTTCAGCTCAGAGGGGGCCAGCTCAGAGCGCGAGTCGGAGGAGGGACCTGCTGCTCACACCAATGGGGACACGGCCTCATCGGCACAACCATGGGAGCATGGCACCAACGGGCAGCTCCACCTGGATGATGCTACAGGTAAGGTCAAGTTTGTCCATTCTGAGCCTTGGACCAAACCTTTGCAAAACAGGGGGAATAGAAGCGAGCCTCTGAGGAGAGCCAAAAGACATTGGTTGCAAGACCCATTGGAAGAGAAGAAGGGTGTTTTTACTTGTGTCACAGTCTGCAGCTCTGGCCGGTTAGGAATGTCATCCAGCTGCATGAAATGCATAATTGGTTCAAAGGAGAGTCCTGATCTAGAGAGAAATTTAGACAGCAACAAACAGACAAGACAGGCCATGTCTAGGCCAAGGAGGGTTTCTTGTTCACCCACAGCTAGCAGAAAAGTTCAGCCAGAGCCTGGTCAAACACCTCAGGCCTGGGCTCAGTCAGAGCATCTAATGACTAAACCTGACTCTGAGCTTCAGTCTTTTAAGCCTATGCCAGTACCCAGGGCTCAAAGGAAAACTAGGCAGGCACTAGATAGTCACTCCAGTTCTGCTCAAGGTGCCTCTGGCAGAAACGCTCACTCATGTGGAGTACCTCAGAGACGCCTCCAGCCACCAGTCCTGCCATCTCTGACCGTACCAGGTAGCAAAACAAGCTTGTTTCGGCAGCACCCTACCTCAACTAACTACAGCAGCAGCAGGATTCGGAGACCTGTGAACAGTGACAAGGATCTTTCTGACGCCATCTGGAGCAGCAGTAGCAGCCTGGACAGTCTGGACCTGCTGCCCACAATTCCATCGCAGATAATGGACAAACGGAAAAGAGCTATGGGGACACTTCAACGGGAAATGAACACTTTGTTTGCCCAGAAAATGGAGGAGATCCGCAGTAAATCTCCCATATTTTTTACTGGTAAGATGATGGCAGTTCCCTGAAGTGATCTAGTCCCCTAGTGGATCCTTAAACCCTGCTCCCATCAATAGATTCCAGCTGGCTGCTTTGGCCATTTTTGTAGACCTAACCTCTTATAGATTCAGGAATACATTTATGGCTAATGGCTATAAATGCCATTATGTGTACCATTTTTAAATCGTGTACCTCTCTGGATACAGTTTGTGTTACAGGTTGTGTTCATCCTTGGTTTAAAATGAACCCTGGTGCAATCGCTCCTTTAGTGCTGTTCATTTAAAGAGATGTGAAGGCTGCCATCCATTTCTTGGTGCGCACCAAACGAGTGGGCTCAGATCCCCTAAGTTGGTCATCTCCAGTGCGGTTTGATTGATTTATGAACGTAGAACAGATCAAAGACAAGTAAACTAACCAAACACAGGGAGTGAAGTTGCAAGAAGTGACCCATAATTACAAACAAATGTAATTCTGGCTTCTTATTGCAGAAGGTATGCTTGACCATTAAATGACAGTACCACTGTTTCCTTGCAGCATGCATCCTTTTGTGTATATAATGGCGGAATTACATTGTAGCAGCTCTTTGTGAGCTTTTAAAGAATACCAGCACGGATTAAGAAATCCCATGAACGTGTTTAGCCCAGCACACAGTTCCACTGATGTGGAAGTTTTGAAAGTTCTGCAAGTTCGGTTATAAAAGCTGTCCAGTCAGTAGCCTATGGGAGGTAATTCATGTTATTTTTATTTTATTGGTTCAATGTTAAGAATGTCACCATCAACTAAGCAAACTTGGGCTAAATGTAACAGTGTAACATTTTCCAAACAAACCCTAAATAAAAAAAGGTTTGTTTAAAGCATGGTATACCCTGTACCCCAGCTGGATTCCATAAATGTAGATAACATTCGATAGATTGATAGTTCTGTACTTCCCAATGGTAAATAGTAAACTGTAGTATAGTATAGTATAGTCAGTTTTTGATGCTACACAAATATTTCAACCTGCAGATCTTGTTTCCAGTATAAAAATATATAGCAGTTGATTGATCAAAACTTCAGCAGATAGTGCTTTGTGAAAAGAATAAAACATGATCCATGATATGGAGGTAAGAGAAGTTTCATGTCATTAAAACCATTCTCCCTCATAATGTTGGGTTACTGGGTTGGTGTTTTTGCATATGGTTTCAGGATGTCCCAAATCACAAGACTACTTTAAGAAATGTATTTCATTTTATTATTTTTGAGGAAGAATATTTAGTTCCTTCGAGTACTGTTTACAAATACACTGCTCACTAAATGTAATGTCATTTTGAAATATATCCTAATGAGAAAATAAATGTGAGCAGTGTAGTACAGGAGTAGTTTTTAAAAGTCATAATACTTGAAACTTAACATTACATTTAATGTCTTATTTAAACGTTCACTAATACTTCACTGTATAAACCAGAAAAAGGCAGCACAGTGCCATCTAGGTGTAGCACCCATTCTCACACACATACGTTTCCAAACTCCACTGGACATTATTTTAAACACTGTGATTTCTACAAAACATCTTATTAAACATAACATTAGGTAAAAAATGATCTTTACAGTGGATTTATTATAAGTGACATGCATTATGTATCTTAATACATAATGTGTCTTAATTGTTATGCCTTACTGTGCCTCCCTGGCAAAAGTGCTACACCTTCTTAGGGAAACTCACTGGGAGCCAATGCTTAGGAGGACTGTATGATGGACCTTATACTTTTTTGTGAAACCCAAAATGCATACCGGTGTCACAAATAACATGGGCGACCAGCCAGATGAAACAGAGAATCGGCATGTGAATGGAGACTAGTTTATATAGTTATAAGACAGAATATAAAAGTTATGGGGGGACAAATAGGGCAGTAAGTTACAAATAAGTAGTGAAAATCATACACACAAAACAAGTAACTTGCACAAAAAAGTCTCTTAACACATCAACCAGCATTTAAATATAATTCTATTCTTATTTTTACCTCTTGTCTGTTTCTGCTTTCACCTTGGGATTATAATAAGAACTTTGATTTTGTGTTGCTCCCACCATTAAAGATGTATATTTTTTACTTTACTAAGCACTTCAGACAGTTGTTTTATATCTCAGAAAACCTTTAAATACATTATCTTGGTATCCCGTATGTGTGCTATTCTAATATTGTGAGTTCTGCCTGTCAGCTTTCTCCTCGATATTCTGCATTGTCTTCTACATTTTGTCTCTGACAGCTTTTGTCTCAGGTCCTTGTGCTTTTAATAAACTACCCATTTGTTCCTCCTTCTTGCATGCTTTCTTTTCTTAGTGCAAAACTGATGTGCTGATCAAAGCCAGGTAAATCCACTGTTCCCGTGTTTATACTTGTCTTTTGCTGCTAGAAAACTATATCACTCGAATGATTCATGACAGTTGATCTTTTTTGTTGTACATTATTTGAGTCTCATTGCATGAGATGTTGTGAATTCTGGATTTATTTATTTTTTACTTGCGTTCTGCTTTTGGATACAGTTTAGTGCTGTGATGTATACGGGCATGTTGCATGTTCACCGCATATCAATACCTGTGTCTGTTGTCATGTTTTCATATAAGTGCGAATTATTTTCTCTTTTCATGACTATGATACAGCGCTTGAAGAATTAGTGTAAACTTTGATCGAAGCCGCCAAATATTGTCACTGATCCCCCTTATTTGCTATTCCTTGCAGAACATTCCATCATACAGAGACCCACTTCTTCTCTGCACCCCCTGGAATCCATCGCTGAAGAATTTCAGGAGAAACCTCCTTTGACATCCATGTGCAGTCTAGCCGATACCTCACAGCATTCCCTCGATAACTACTTTAGTTTGTCGTCACCTTCCACAGCAATAACGCATGCTTCCATGGAGGACAACTGTAGCCCTGTAAAGATGAATAAGTACAATTTGCAACTACTTGATGCTACCCATTGTCTCAGCCCCGACAAGAGCAATGCAGAGGACCATCCTAGTATCTCTCCAGAAATGATTCCCAATGATATCGGGAGCAATAAGCCCTTTGTGCCAGATCAGGCAGGAGATGAAGCAATGAGTTTTGTAGGAAACCAGTTACAAGATGCCCCAAATACAGCTGTTAGGTCTGGACCATCTTTACAGACAGAGACTGCACCTGAACTGGCCACTCTTCAACGCTCACAAAAGGTACAAACTAAGAAGAATTTTTCAGACAGGGGCCCAGATAGAATTTTACCCGAGCCCAGGACTATCATCCGAAGAACCAAAAGTGAAGGCCAGGTGAGAGCAGCTGACAAACATTCAGCGATACCAGAGGTCTGCATTGACGCTACTGTCAACGACCGCCTTTGGACCAAGCTGGAACCAAGCAACCATCGAGACAGTGTGTCATCCTCATCCAGCATCTCTTCCAATGATACTGTGATCGACCTCTCTCTGCCCAACCTGGCCAGGAAGAGCCTGACATCCCACCGAGCTGCGCAGGACTACCAGGACAGTCACGGTTCAATGGCCAACTGGAGCTGCCAGCCTTGTTCTCCTAGAATCAACCTTAGTACGCTTTGTGTCAGCAAAAGCAAGTCTAACCCAAACCTTGGGGAAATGTGTGATCCAGTGGATGAGCTTCTACCCAGGCAACTGGGGAGTGATCATGAAAGTAAACGGCTTATGCAGCGGCGGCACACGTGGAGCAGGCTGTACATAGAAGGCTTGAAACAGTCCTCGACGGCTTCCACCAAGAGAGCCACCACTCCTGCAGCAAAGGAAATGGATAGCAGCTCCAAGTCCAAGAGCCTGGGTGATCTTACCTCGGATGACATTGTGAGCAACTTTGACAGCAAGTATCGCAGCATCAGTCGCAGCTTTGTGGTCAGGTCAAGTCGCCAGAAGAGGGTGCCAAAGAAATCTCAGGACGACCTGACAGAGCGTCTTAAGAAACTTACTAATGTAGAGCCACTGACGAGCAACGATTTTACATTGGTTCGGCAAGATATCGACTCTTATGAGAAGGAGGAGGAGCAAGATGAAGCACCACCCTTAAGGAGGAGCTCGTCGCGCAGCCAGAGCCGGGTGCGCTATATTGCCAACCGTGCCAGACAGGCCCAGGAGAGGCAGAGGTTACAAGGCCTCCTCAGATCAACCAGCAGCCCAATCGAGGAGAGAGGAATCCCGGAGGGAGCTTGCAGCATCACACGTAGCCCCTGCACCAGCCTGGATCTGCTAAGCCTGCTTCCTCCTGGACCGCCCCAACAAAGCCCCCTCAGTCCAGACAATGAGCTCTTTTTCATGCTTCGCCTCTGACAAGACAAGTTAGAAACTTATGCGGACAAGCTACATACATCTTAGTTTTTCAAGAATCAAGTGTAAAGATATCATATGAAGTCTCTCACATGCACTACCACTGCAATAAAGCTTGCAGTTTGACTTGGTTGGATACTTTGTTCATAAATACCCACAAATTCATGAAGCAGGATGGCAATACATCAGTTATGTCAAACGGAACGAAAAGTGACTGATAGATTACAAATGTTCAAAGGTCCAAGTGTAGTACTACAGTTTTTATACCATGTCCGTGCTCTGTGAAAAGCTGCAAAGCCACTGTAACAACTTATTAGTGGACAGTCATGGGCAAAAGTTTTGAGGATGGCACAAATTTTGGTTTTGACAAAGTTAGCTGACTCAGTTTTTCATATTTCGTCAGATGTTCATATGGTATAATGAAGTACAATTATTTAAATTACAGCATTTAGCAGGCCCCCTTATACAGAGCGACTTACAACTGATCCAATCCAAGCAGTTGTGGGTTAAGGGTCTTGCTCAAGGGCCCAACTGTGGCAGCGGTGGGATTTAAACCCTGAACCTTCTGGTCTAGAGTCCAATACTTTAACCACTAGGCTACCACAGTCCTAATTATAAGCATTCCACACATTTTGTAACTTTTTACTGATTAATACTATACTAATACTAATACTAAATCTATTTTAGGTAAAGGCATATTTACAGTGTTGACCCTTCATCTTTAAGACTTCTGCAGTTTGCCTCGGCTTCTGGGCAAAATGATTGACGGCAACCCATTCTTGCCTAATCAGTGCTTGGAATTGATCACTCTACTGGCGTTTTAATTGTCCACCCTCTTTTTGAGTACCAAGTGTGGGGAGTTTCCTTTCCATAGACCCAAACATTTAATGATTTGTTCACAGAGCCACTTGGTTATCACTTTTACCTTGTGATATGGAGCTCCATCAAGCAGGAAAAAGCATTGTTCAATCACCAAATTATTTGTTTTAATACCATTCCTTGTTCATGGCATTGTTCTAAGGCAACATTTTGAGCAAACTCACTCCCCTGGATGAGAAGCAACCCCACACATGATTGGTCTCATGATGCCTCACTGTTGGCATGACACTGGACTCATGGTAGCGCTCACCTTCTTTTCTCCAGGTCATCATGTTTTCAGATGTTCCAAACAGTCTGAAGGGGGTTTCATCAGAGAAAATAACATTATACCAGTAAAAATGTTACTCCAATCTCTATACTTCCTGCAGAATGTCTATGTAAGTGGTGTTAGCATATCATATAAGTTTTTCTTGGACAGAAGTGGCTCCTTAGCTACCCTTCATTTCTTGGAGGTAATCAGAGTTAACAGAAGAAAACTTAAAAGCACCACTACCCTTTTAAATAGACCAGTCTCCTTTTCTAATCAGCATGACAAAGTGATATCAGATTTCTTGTCCTTATTAACCTTTTATCACTAAAATGACATTAGCAGGTAATTTTGTAGGGCTGAAATGCAGAGGCTGGGATGCAGTAATTTTTGTGATGCTGTTATTTTCACGGCAAAAGACTTCATTTACTTGCAATTCATCTGCTCACTTCACAATCCACTGTTAGTACGAATTACCACCATATTAACTGATGCAGCAAACTTTGTGAAAATCGAAATTTGTGCCATTCTCAAAACCTTTGGACACAACTGTATTTTCCTTAATACACTCACACTGGGATGCGATAAAAAAAAAAGACATGCTGTCTTTCATTTTGTCATATTTAGTCAGAACTGTTCTGTAGCAATAGATGACGCAAAAATTCAACTGTATAAATCCATGTACCCTCATTTAAATTGGTAATGTTAAAAAAATTGCATCTTGTTTGTTTATTGTGGTGTATGAGACTTTTTATATTGAAAAAGAAATGCATGGAATGTATTTTGCAACAGTTATTTATTGCTTCTTAAAAAAAAAGGTAATTTTATTTTTTTCATTAGCTAATATACAGATTATTTACAACTGCCCTTCCTACTTTGAGCTTTTTTATTTTTACACAGGGCAAGTGTCATAACATGTACTGTATAGAGTTTTGTCTGCTAGCTTATATACAGAAGTTGCTGTATATGTTTTTTTTTGTTTGTTTTTTTCCATGTTAGGTTTTTTTTGTCATGTTTCTCATTTACAGACTTTTTTTGTATCATCAGCCATGTTTATTGTACCCAGGACAAGGAATTGCAGTCTGCAGTAGAAGGGTACTCTGAGAAAATTAACACACATTTCAGTTTGTGCTGTAATGTTTGCACTGTCATTGCATAACCTTGCAAGAGCCTGAAAGATTTTTTAAGTAAAAAAATATGACTATATAAATAGTGTGTCTGATATTTCTTTTAGACTTCAATAAGTAGAAAATTCTTATAAAGACAGACCTAGTCTATAGTGTACTGTGCTTTGAACACAGCAATTATGGAGTTTACTTATCAGCAAAAGCTGGCTACTTAAATGAATCCAAATTTTAGATTTTGAGTTTTGTCAAACAAAACAGTTTCATTTATTTCCAGTTGTTTATTAGTTGGGCAGCACTGTGGCACTGTAGTTTACCTCATAGCACAGAGATCCCTAGTTCCATCCCAGCTTCAGGCGCCGAAAGTCCTCCCCATGTCCTCGTGGGTTGTCCTCGTGTGATCTGGTTTCCTCACACATTTCAAAAGAGATGTGTTAAGTAAATTTTATTTTCCAAAGTGCCCTTAGTGTGTGTGTGTGTGTGTGTGTGTGCGTGTGTGTGCTCATGATGGATTGCCGCCCTATCAAGGGTTGTTCCTGCCTTGCAACCTGTGTCACCGGCTAATTGACTGGAATTAGGTTTTTCAAGTGACTGCAAAAATAGTATATATATATATAAATATATACACATTTATTATTTAAAAAATGTTTTATCTTTACATTTACATATTATATATTATAAAAAGTACTTGATTAGTAATTAAATAGTATAAATTAGTGATTCTAATAAAAATAAAATTAAATAATGAATGTTAAAAAAATAATAAATGTATTTGAACATTTACATTTACAAAATTTAGCAGACGCCCTTATCCAGAGCGACTTACAACTGATATGTTCTTACAATTTAAGCAATTGTGGGTAAAGGGCCTTGCTTAAGGACCCAACTGTGGCAGCTTGGCAGAGGTGGGATTTGAACCCACTGTTACGTACACTTATGTTCATGCAGCATTTTTTTTGTCATACAAATGTTTTATTTTTGAGGCAGTGTGAATGAAAAAAACACACTAAATCTGACATTTGCAGTTCTGCTTTGAGCCACTTTCATATGTGGTTTTGAAAACTGATACGTGTCCAATATACGACAATACAACTCAGTCTGAACAGCCAGATTGGAATTCATGTGACTTTTAAGTCATTCTATCTGGTCATTCAGCATAAATATGCACCTGTTCCTATAGAACCATTTGGTTGTATACCTCTGGATGACTGGGTCATGTGAAGCATTGCTCTTTTTCACATGCTTTTCAGTTTAGCATGAACTGTTCAGAAGAATGTCAGATATAGGTCACATTAAAAGGACACTGTGAACAGCCAAATCAAATCTGATTTGAGTCACAGAGAACCCAACACCCCATACTAACTAAATTTGGCAAAATGCATGAATATAATTTTTACAGTATAGTGTTTTCAGAGCAGTCTGTGACATGTTAAGCTTTAATCCCCTCATGCCCAAAGGTTGAGACATTTTATATTGACACCAGAAATGCTGTGATACACACTTGAGTTTGTTTAAAGGAAACTGTTAATCAACTGTTGACTGAAAAAACCAACATCTGCTGACTGCACCCAATTAATCTAACAGATTAGAGCAGTGATCTTAGACCCTGCTTCCTGTAGATCCATTTTGCTGATCACCTCGTGCAACACACCTGCACCTGATCATTCTACTCAATTAACTGGCTCAGCTCAGTTGGCTTTAGGAGTTGAATCCTGCAAAAAGAGCTCCAGAAACAGGGCTGTTGATTACTGAATTACATTTCCATTTAGTCATTCAGTAGATGCTCTTACAATTCAGCAGTGTCATAAAATGAAATAAACTGCTAAAGGCACAGTCTTTTTAGGTAACTTAGTAATTAGTGCTTAATTTGTAAAACATGAGGGGCCAAGGAGTGAAAAATTATCAGAATGTATAAACACAACAGCAATTCAAGTTTATTAATAGCATAAATATCATTTTTGTTTTACTATACATACAAAAAAACGCAGAGATGCTGGAGCCACATAAATAATTGCCAAAACGCATGTGCTCCAAAACAAACAAACAAATCAGACACCGGTGTATGTATACTTCTAGACTATGTGAACGTCTAAACTTTCATTAGTGTGAAACTGAACCTGTAATGGACTTATAGAGGTAGTTAATCTAATCTAATTAATGGCTTTGCTGGAAAGATCTACAAGCATGCTGAACCCTATCTGTCTGGAGTTAAAGTACTGTTATTTTAAAATGCCAATCACTCAAGTATCTAGTAAAAAGACTCTAGTTCAGTACTTAATGAGACCTTATTTAAAAATCAAAACAGAACTGCAAAATTAAAGTCTTATTTTGGTAGCCCATACAATCTCCAAATCAAATGTTAATATATATAATTATATATAATAAAGATAATTTCTTCACATTAACTGTAATAAAATAAAGTGTAACATGGCCATTTAGATATGAATGATTCCTATGTCTGATTAAAACAAGAGACAATAACAATAATAATTTTTAAAAAACGACTTTTGGGAAGAATAAGAAAGTGTGAGAAATGAGAGGGTAAGAGAAAAGGTGTGTTATGGAGCTCAAAAGCTGCCATAAGTATTTGAATCTGAATTATGTATATTTGAATTATGTTTACGTGACATTTAACAAACTTGAAATATTTAATGTTGTAATTCATACATTTGAATTTTAACAATGCTTTTTTGTGTTTTGAACTTGTGAGGTGGTGAAATTTGCTGTTGAAAAAAATACAATTCAAAATTACAACTTGCAATT
>JAUZSU010156534.1:0-25895 GCA_034780255.1 Parotocinclus maculicauda
GAGAGAGAGAGAGAGAGAGAGAGAGAGAGAGAGAGAGAGAGAGAGAGAGAGAGAGAGAGAGAGAGAGAGAGAGCAAATGTGTACCTCAGCTGTTCTGGTGGGTTTTCCATTATGTTTCTGAAATGGACTGAGCAGGCAAAAGAGCTTCCTTTCAGATGAGGCGCAGAGGCAGAAATGAGTTATAATGAATGAATGCATCAGAATGGGATTTCTAAGCCATACAGAACTCTTCAGTTTGAAAAAGGACCTTTCACTTTGAAAAGTGCCATGAGGACATAAGGTACCACATTGTTGTGAGTGACCTGAAGAAAAAAAGCCAAAATGTATCCAATATTCTCAACAAAGCAGAGTGAAAACTCGGCACGCAATCAGTATTTTATATTGACAGTTTCAGAATGTCTTTCTTTCTCAGTAAAAGCCTTTCCTCATCAGAATTATCTTTCATCCCCTTTTCTCACGCTCTCGCTCTCCCTCTTGTCGCATTAAGCAGTTACACTGAATCAGTGGCAGCAAGTTTGAACTGAATTATGCATTCATTAAGTCATGCATATGCAGTGATTTGGAAGTTCATGAATATCTATCACGCTTCCGTTTGCCTTTCCTCATTTTCTTGATGTACAAAAGGGCCCGGCCTACAGGCATGCAAAAAGAGAACAAGCCGTGTGTTAACTGTTAAAGAAATGAAATACAGGGATTCTAATTAGCGGCTAAAGAGATACATCCTGTGCTACAACTGCTATAGACAGATTGTCAAATTGTCACACACAGACATAAAGTTCTGAACAAAATAGCACCATCAGGGGTAATTCAAAATTGAAAATCATTTTAGTCAAACATAATTCACAGAATTCTAATATAATCCTCACGTTTAGAGTTTTACAGAATTGGCTGAAATGTTAATCATGTATGCTTTATATCCTCACTACTGAACCATGTTTATCACAATTATACAAGCAATTTAGAAGCTAAAACGTTTCATTATACTTGTTGAAATTTAGCTTTTTATCCCAAGCAAACTAGTCTGAATCAAAATGCACTGTAATTACTTTTCATATACTAATTTAGGTTAAGCACATTTCCATTTGACTCAAAACAAATAATCCATATGCCATCACACTATGAAACCAACCAGACAGCTGCAACATATGTACAGCTCAGGGTTTGCAAGATAAACAATATTAAAACATTTACCATTAAGCTATTTCAAACTCTGACATTGCCAAAACTAATCTTGAAGTCTGAGACAGCTTAACTGTCCCTACTCTTCGGATGGCCTTTAGCCATGATATAACAATAATGTCAGTCATAGACAGCAGTGAGCTGTTTGCATAATTTTGAATGCATGTTCAATGCCATTTTAAATGATCTGAGAAAGCTAAAGAGTATGATCATAATTAAAAGACAGCTAATTATGTAACTCGTATTATCTTTCATTATAATGAAATACCATATGCACATAAGAAAATAGGAAAAAGAAACACATTTATTGTTGAAAATAAGCATTGCTCTGCCTTATACAGTACTGCGCAAAAGAAAAGTGTTATTAGATATGCTCTTGTTTTAGCAATTGTTTAATAATTATATATAATTCTATCTCAGTTTCATAATAGAATACAAAGGAAAAAATACACAAAATACAGGAAATATGTATGCAGCATTAAAACCTTTTTTTAAATCAGAAATATAATACAAAACAAAAAATGTTTTCTATGGGCTACAGGGGCAATTATGTAACGTGACCTCCTCTTAAACTTGAGCAATAACAGCATCTGGCAGCTTCATCAGAATGCGAAGTTGACCCTTCTACAGTCCAAAGACGCTTGACCAGGTGTGGTGTTTTTTAAAGGGGTAACAGTCAAAAATTCACTTTTTCAGAAGGGGGACATGGTTAAAATAAAGGGAATATGCTAAAAAGAGATTACTTGGTCAAGTCCTCAACAATATGTCATATTTGATCATTATACCAATGGAAAAACAACAAATCTAATGGTGGCCTAAGACTTTTGCACAGTACTTTATACTGGTTCATACCTAGCAGAACAGAGACAGCTAGAGCAGCTGATAATGAGATCACTTGCAGTATGTGAGAGAACCGCCAGACTTGTTAAGACACCTCATCAGCTGTTAGCAGTCTAAAAGCAGACATGCAGCAAAAAGAGATGGATGGGGGAGCAGTGGAGAAAGATGTAGGGTTCTAGCCTAAAGGCACCTTGTGCGGTCATAGTGTGCATCCGTTTAGCAATAAGCCCCCAACGAAGCTGACAAGCAGTGGGAGGTGTGTGTTACCACATCTAATACCTTGTACCTCCTCCTACCATTCACACTAAGTGACCATGGTTTAATAAGCACAGGCCATGAGAGGAAACGCCTTGTTTAGCTCAATCTAATAAATTACCAGCTATCTGGAGCAGTGAGATTTATATAGCAAGACAGTTAAACCTCACATGGCATCAGCTATAAAAATCACAAGCGTTTGTACCAGTAAATTTGCACCTCTGTTTTTACAAGCAGGAATTCTCAATATTTACTCTGCAATGTTCTTCAAGCTTTTTACAGCCAAACCATTCTGACTAGCCCAAAATGCATGGAAAGATATCCTCCAAATGCTATCAGTGCTGTAGCAACAGGGTACAAAAGTAGGTCCTGAACCCTCATTATCATTTGTTTGAGGCTGTAGTATTCTCCCTCTCCTCTGTGGATAAATCCATACATCACAATGCACATTTTATACAGGGAAACCTACTTAAAGTGATGTAATATGATATTGCCCTACCACAAAAATCTTGAAAGACTAACTAATCAAGCATTTTTATTTTCTTATGTCTTTTGAGAAAATCCACACTAGGCCAGAGAGATTTCATTTAAGTGATGAAGCCAGATCATATATAAAGATTTTGGTTTATTAGCACCAGTGAGGATAAAAAACGCTTTGCATATTCTTAATCAGCCAGCAAAGCAAGGGAGCGATGACAGTGCTGCCATTCATAGACTCATGAATGCTTATACAGGGAACTTGCCTGCTATTATACAAGAGGTTTTGTTACAGTGTGCAGGCTGTTTTTTTTTCTTCGTTCGCCAATAATGACAGATCTCTCTCCCTCTCTCTCACTCCCTCTCTCTCTCTCTGTCAGTCTCGTGCCTCTCTGGGCTGAAGCAGATAAGCGGGTGATTCATCATGCGGCTGAAGGCTACACACGGTGCCTTATCAGTCCTTCCCAAGGATTCAGCCTCCCCGTGCAAGGTCTGTGTTTGGAAAGTGACCTGCAGCCTTCCAGGCCCAAATTATCATGGCAACATTAGAATTACCCAGGCAAAGATGACAAGAGGCAAATCAATAATATTTCATGTACATATACCCTACATTTAGTTGCCCTTCACCTCACAGTCCTTGACAATGCCCCTCTGCCTAGATCTATGTTTCCATTGTTGTGAGGAATTTAATGAAGAAGCAAAGCCAACCTCATGGGGGTTAATGAAAGTAAATGAGGGAGTGGGCACTCCTCTAAGAACATGTATTACGACCCAGAGGTCTGCGTGTTTAAAAGTTATACCACACACTTGAGTTTCCCTTTACTAGCTGCAAGAATGACGGTAAGTGAATCAAAAATAAATAAAAGATGGTAATGACAAGATGGCGAGCTGTTCAGCAGCTGTGATTATGGCAACACAGGAAGCAATAGTGCAGCTTTCTCAAGCTCTGCTTTCCACTGTGACAATGAGCATATCATCACAGAAAATTGTCTCGTTGAAAAGGGTACGGAGATGAAATTATCATGAAATATTTGACAGCCTGTTCCTATTATGACATTTAGCTTAAAAAAAGAATCATAGTAATAAGTCATAACAGAGACACAAATATATACCCATATGCAATTCAGTACAACCTGATCTGTGACTGGTTGTGAGCTTATTTAAACTGTAAGATCAAATTCCTGGAACATGAGAACAGACAAGATAATAAGTATGATAAGGACAAAAAATTACAGTTAAGACAGTACTTACTAAGCCATGACAATGGATTGGCATCGACTCAAATGTGACAAACTGCATTTCCGATAAATTCTATAGATGTTTCACACAAAGCTGAATGACAGATGTACAAGCAGAGGCATCCTCCTCAGCATGCTCCCTTATTTTACACTGCTTGTACTGGTACCACTTAGTGGCTCAGTGGGAAGAGTCAGATGCTAGAAAATGCAGTGTCACAGGACAGAGGCTTGTAACATGAAGGTAAAAAAACAGCCCTTGGGTTTTGTACTCCTGTTGCTTGTTCAATCCCAAAAATGCAAAGGGTTGCGGCACGAAGGACGTTCAGCATAAAAAACAGTGTCAAATCTGTTATGTGGCTGGTCCACAGTGGCGACCCTAATATTATTTTTTTTATGTTGGTTCCATAGAGCTTATATTTTAGTATTGTAAACTACTGGCAAAACGAAACAAAACAGCATTTAGCTTAACAGAAAAATCTGGAACCAACATAACCATTTACGATAACTAGGAAACTTCAGTAAAATGAACTACACACTTGAACAAATGTAACATGGGACCAGAGGGTTAGATGTGTCAAAAACTCGTATCAATAGATACCAAAGTATTTCTTAAAAATGGATGCATAAAAAACCTCATGGAGGGTGATATCGCATCTGGTATAGCATCAGGTCGCTAGTGACAGAAATTTGGACCTGGTCGCAAAATCACTAGACCACACTCCCATAAAAAATGTGTAAGATTATTTGCAACAGCAAATGAACTGCCCATAAACTGAACCAATGTGCAGGCTAAAATTATTAGCCACTCTTACAAGACAATGTTAACATTTCAGAATTGTTCTATTGCTTATTATAGAAGTACATTAGTATATTTCTGTTTAAAATCCCAGACACAACCCAAACAGATTGGCATTCATACCACCCCTCTTCACTCTGTTGTATCAAATTTCACTTTAATTAGACAAATTTATTTGAAAGGGCTCTGAGTTTTGATTCATCAATCTTCTAAGCTTCTGAACACACACTGAGGCATTTACAAACAGCTCTGTGTTTACTTAAAAGTTCTCCAACATAAACTTCTTTCAACATTAATTAACAAGCTTATTAATAAGACAAGTGCATACTGTCAACAAGCTGTGCATGATTTGGATTTGCTGTCATTTGCTTACAAGGTCAAGCTATAGAACTAACTTGGCTGAAAGGCTTCTTTTACATATACATAAATATATTTTATGTGTGGCAAAAAAAAACATACGCTATTAATCAGGGTAAATATGTAATTTATTTGTATTCCCTTTATATTTAGCAGCCATCTTTATGATAATGAATGACAATTGTTCATCAAAGAAATCTTCGAAATTGAACGAACAGAAAAAAAAAATGTGAAAAAATAGTAATTTTTTGTACTGCATTTCTAATATTCAATTATGAGTTCAAAAAGTCCAAAATGAAACAATTCTCAGTGAACACATTAGTCTCTAGTCTGCCATTTCAAGCATCTAATTGGCAACAAACTAAAGGTTTCACACAAACATGTACTACTTTCTGAGGGAAACCTAGATTTAAACAAAAATTAGAAGGCCTCATTACCGCACAAGAGAAGTAAGACAGGCTCTGTAGTTTGAAAAACAAACTGTTGTTGTCATTAAATAATACATGACGAATGCATTGTCAATAAAAATGAATGCAGCTCCAATTCAAACCATATGCAAAGCTTATTCGTTTTCATTAACTTAGGATTCTTTATTGAACATAAATGTTATAACTCTGCAATGTATTTATTAACAGTTTTTTATTTTTTTTTTATTTTTTTATCTGTTCTTTTAAGGACTTTCTTGGGGATTCCAATCCTTTGTATGCTAGTCTTCCTTGAATTAGTTTTTTTCACTATATTAAAAAACAGGAAAACCCTGTAAGTTTGTTCAATAAACTGATCAAAAACCATATAAAGCCAGTCTTTTGCAGTCATGCTGTATGTAAAGTTGTTTAGGTTTAGAACAGCTATTTTATTCACATGCTTTATCCAGTGAAAGGGGAAATAGAACTATGCAGGATTCCTTACTTCTGAAAGTGCCAAGCCTTTTAGTCACCCTCCGAAAACAGCAGAGAGCCACTGTGAGCAGCTTGGCATCGTCAGGAATTATTTCCCATGCAGCCTGTGCAGGGACGGCAGATCCCTGATCAGCCATCACATTGACGCAAGCAGTGGGAACCTGTAGCTGTTCAGCTGCTACTCTGAACGCTCAGTCTGGCTACACCACAATACCTAAAACATATAATTATTTTGTAAGACTTAATTAAAGGGCAATATTTATGGAGCTACAGAACACCTACACAGGCCATGTATGACAAGTGACAGATTTGTACACAATTACCGAGGCGTATTACAAAAATATTTTTATCCTACCTCAATGTCAAGTTGAACTGCTAATTCAATTATCACAATTAACATAGTTTTTGACAAAATGTTGTGGCACAGTACTTTACATTATTACACTATTCCATTGTTAGATTATTATACTATAACATGACAATTGAAACTGTGGCTACTTTACCAATATGTCCTATATTGGTGAAAAAGTAAAATGTAATTAATTTCTCTTGCCACTATTTCCTTTAAAAATGTTGTATGATTAGAGACAATACCCCCTTCCCACTCCATCCTGTGTCCAGGAATAAAAAGTCTAAGTTAAAAACAGCTACTTTTTTTAGCTTAAAATATCAGTTTGGCTTTTTCTAGTTATAAGTCTGCTCATGAAAAATCTTCCATGTTCCAAATAATTTGATTAAAGCGATAAACATAAAATGCCTAATAAAATCATCACAAAAAAGGGACTCGTACTGCAGGTCCTTATGTGCAAACCTGCCTGTGGCCATACTAGCAAGCAGCTTTGAGGGAGCTGTCTGCCCTCTGCCTGAGGAGCACACATGGAGAGGGGTACGGACGGAAGAGTAACAACACACTACATCAGGCTCTCCTCTGAATCGAGCATTGAGAGACAATGCTTGGCAGTCCTGCCCACTATCGGCTGGCGGACAGCTGAGTATCTTCCAAATCATCTGTTGATCATTTAATTACATTATATTACAAAAAGGAAGAGATCATGGGCACTGTAAACTTCCACTGTAAATATAGCTCGTTTGTTCTAGTGTAACTCAAATTATTCTGAAAATGTGTTCTGACAAATACAGTAAATATCAAGGCATCTGATAGGACTGACAACAAGTTAATATATCATTGTGAATATGACATGGTTTATTAGATTTAACCAGTCTATGGGTAATATGGGGTTTTTCCTTAATAAATATAATATTATATCATAAATATAGCATATTATATGTTATATTATATCTTAATTAAGACACATTTAAATTATCATTTTTCTACAAACATTACTCATTGTAAATGGTCTAAAACTATCTATTCTAACTCATTTTTGTATTCTGACCCATTTTAAGACATTTTAAACAGATAATATTAAAAAGTAACACCCTACCGATTTACCAACTTGTTTTAATATATTGCAAGCATTACTCTATATTTCCAGCATGATTTCAAGATTGCACTTCTGATCACGCAGCTGGAAAACATGCATGAAGGCAACGTGTTCATTTCAGTAACACACACTACACCTGCATACAGGAAAATATATCTATTATTAAATCAATAAACTGCTAACAATTTATGATATTTCACATCAATCAATCTATCAGCAGCATTACGATCAATGTGTCATAACTTGCTCCCATAAATGACAGTTTGCTTAAATACAAATGTATTGTCATTGAAGCACCTTGGTAAAGTTGTGTTTTCCAAAAGAAAGCAATGATTAAGAGAATGCACATTTTATAAAGCACTGGTTACACAGAGAGACAAGACTAAAAGCATAGAGGTAGATGGGAAAGGAAAGACAGAAAATTACAGAGCATTGCAGAAGCGACCTTGAACTTCACTGCCAGTGTCCAGACTGCTCGCCAGCATAATTGAGTGTTTTACAACTGCAGGCTTTCTCTAACAACTGCTTCCTTTTTTGTTTTCAAACTCATTATTCCAACATTGGCACACTAGAATCCAATCAAAAGCAATCTCTCATTAAAAAGTAAGACAATAAAAAAAGCTAGCAGGCAATTACAGTACTTGTCTGAAATGACAAGAGGGTAGAGCGTCAAACGTCAGTCACAGTGAGGGAAAATAGAATTCCTTGAGTGAGAATCATCAAAAAATAGGGTTTTAGGATGTCAAAGAAAATATTTTACATCAACAAAAAAGGTCCTGTTTTTACCAAAAAATCCTCCAACTCTGGATGAGCTGGGTTTGCAGCTGGCTTTGAATTCAGTCTTTTCTTTTTGAGGGTATAGAAGACACATCTAAGACTCTTAAAGAATGAATGCTAACTGTTTAATACTCAGTAGAAGAGCGCACATATATTCAGAGGTACTTCTTGCATTTGAACCAGTGATCTTGTGAAAATATAGGCGCAATTAGCTGGCACAAAAGAGCGAGAGAATCTCTGTATAATTATTTATTTTTTTAATAATTAACTACTGTCTGCTTCCGCAATGACACCTTCATTTACAAGTAGTGTTTTATATATTTTTTTTCCTCGAATTTCTCACACTTCTAGAACCAGGATTACTGGGGGGGAAAGTGTGATGTCACTATTGAGCTTCATTTTCAGTACCAGCAAAAATCTCTGCTGGGTTTTACTAAAGGGATTGTGAGTAATGCAGAATGTCACCTTGACATTTGTAGTTTGTTTGCTTGTTTATTAGTTTTATTTGATGTTGCATCTGCATCAAAGGCTATCAACATACTATTCAATTTAGTATGACCAGTCAACCTATGCAGCCTTTGCAATAAGTAAACCCAGACAGACATGGGGATGACAGGCAAACTCCACACATGCAAAGCCAGGAATCAGGAGCTATGAGGCGACAGAGCTAACCACTGCTGCACGAATGTTTCTAGTAGTATGATTTTTTTCTAGATAATAAATTCACTTATGGCCTTTAAAAATAATTGTCATAGCTCATTGTAAATCATTGTCTAAATGTCTAAACCTCCATATGATTAATAAAATTACACATTTATATTTCTTTAGCCTCAGTTATGTTTGGCAAAAATGCATTTAGAAATTAGACGCTCGTCCTAGAGGGTGTAGCTCTAAACATAACCCACAGAAAGTACAGAAAAGGAATGTATCACTGCCCAACCTACAACAATATTCAGCTGCATCTGTAATCTCAAAATAAACAAACACATAGACATCATGCAGAACAGAGCTGTCTTATCTGCAGCACTGTCAAGGACAAACAACTGACACACGTAAAAAGCTACAGAGCTACACTTTGAATTTGAGTAATGTGTAGTAGAATTCCCTTTCTACCTTGTCCAGGTTGTTCTGCTAACGTTCCTCAAGACCTTATCACAAACGAAAAATTCAAATTACCACAAGTAGTCAGATAGTGTTTATATATTCTGAGCATGCAAACCTGCTTATCAGACAAAGCTACAAGGTTCCTCACCAGAGTGTACCGTTAATGAAAACACTTCAGACCTGTTGCTAATGTATCTCTATTGCTCATTTAATAATAGCCTGGATGCTCCCACCTCAGCTGTTTGGGAAAAAAGATGAGCAAAACCCATTGAATCAGGTTTAAAGGGAATAAATTGCAGCTGGAGGGGGTGGAGAGGGCATGTTTTTGGTTCAAACGGATGACAATATCTATTTCAGAGGCTGCTTTGTCTTTGCAGTATTTGGCCATTAATGAATACAGAGGTTTTGTGTTGTCGGCAATGGCACATTTTATGGAAGTGCAAATGATCTGCTATGACACACGCTGAACGCAGCTTTGATCTGTCATTTGACTAGCGCCGCTTCCTATGAAAAGAAGAGATCGTGAGAAAGAGAGAGAGAAAGTGAGAGAGGTAAAACCCTCTGTAAGCTCTGGGGAGCACTCGTCTAACAAGGCCCTTCTCTGATCCCTCTGCTCTTCCTTAAATCACCTCTCACCTCAGAACCCCTATGTGCTCCTGTTCTCTGTACAGAGACACCTTCCTTTACAGTCCCTCTTTTTCCTCTACTAAAACATGAATACACTATTTACCTGCTACAGATGAATGCACTGTCACTTGTGCTCCAAGAGTAGATCATATAAGCAAATGGGGGAACGTGAGAGGTTTAGTAACAGTTCATTTCGTGTCACTCAGCCCTCCCGGGAGGACCGTGGATCATGTCAGTGCATCTAGCTTTCCCGCTCTTAGACTGCCATTTTAACTTGCATTGCATCACTTAGTGAAAGAAACACATTAAACCACCACTTGTCTGACTTACACAACAACCTCATCCAAAGATACAGGCACTTGTGCTGTGACATTGTGCTATTAAGCCCTAAGGCAGTAAACTATGTCCATCTCCCAGGACTGCTCCGCTCATCACCGCATGCCCAGCTATTTTTCCATTTTCTTCTTTCTTGTCATTATGTGCACTGGAATGTAATGGAAAAGAATGAAAAAAGTGCAAGACATTTCAGGCCATGACTCAAGAGTACAGTCCTACACTCACACTCTGATGGCCTCTTAATCTTTATTACCAGCCGAGATCTCAAATTGAATGGCTTTCACAAACACTAAATTGAGTCTTAGATTGGTACAGCTCAGATATTTGACATTGGTTTAGATTATTAGTTTATTTTTAAACTAATTTTAACTAATTCATTTTTATTGGAATCTTACTTTAATTAGGTTGTAAATTTTTGGTTATTTTTTAGTATTTCTATTTAAAATATAGTATAGATAATTATTGGGTTTAACAATTTACTAACACCTAAAGTAAAAATTAAAAGTAACTAATTAAGACCTATGATGTATGGTTTATTACACTTGCATAAAGCTAAACTCACTGTAACAAGTCACAGAGCCTCCTTTAAGTGTAGCCATCCTGTCACTTGCACTTGATTACTAATGATTTTTCCCTGCTTTGTCACCTCATGTTGCTGCCAGCGTGAAAGATAGGCAATATCTTTTGTTAGCTTACTTTGGTGTATTATTTCAGTTGTTATTTTTCCATTGCCTGTAACAGAAGGGTTTTACATTTGCACCTTCTATTTATGTGCTTTGACAAAGTATTCAGTTGATCTGTCTCAATACCTAATGAGTGCCCTTGCTGCCTACTTCCTATAAAAGGCATTCTGAGACAGCCTACTGAGCTATCAATTGTGTGTTTTATGTTTTTTTTTAAAGTACAGCTCAGATACTGTTCCCTCACTGTACCATTGTTATACATTAAAGCTACTTGCTGCATGTGTAATGAAACAAAAAAAAAACCATGGCAATACAACAAAGTCATGTCTGGTAAAAACTAGTGCTGAAAAGCAGATCCAGGATATTTTAACAATCAAATACCTGTCTGATGGAAACTTAGTTTTTTGTGACTGCTGATTTACCTTTATGAGTCCTGGTGTAAAATGCCCCAGCTGCTGTGTTAGCCAAGCTATGAGTAAGAATTGTGTGGTGTGTGCGTGTGCATGTGTGTGTGTCTGTTTAAGCTGGCAGGAGAAAGACAGTGTCCTCTCAGTGCCATGGAGCTGCTCGGTTACCATACCCATCATCAGATTGATGCCACAGAGGTCAGTAGGGAAGTAAGGGATTGTTGCCACTTCGGACGTGAGCTCTCAGCCTAGATGTGGTGCTGCTGTGCTGTGCCTGGACAACACTGTCTGTTTGTTTATACCTATTTGTCTCTTGTATGTACAGATACAGAAAATGTAGCATAAAGTATGTTGCAATACAACTATAAGATTGTTAGTGTGCATAAACCTGTAGTGACATCTCTAGCAGGGCTAAGTAATGGTTCAGCTGTTGGATCACTGTTATTTAATTTACATGACATATAATGCACAAAATTTACAAAACAATACAGACATCTCCCCCATGTTATTATAATTTTAAATTAAACATAAAAAACATAATGTTTACTAACATGTAAATTACTTTAGGAAATTTGTTTTTTAACAAAACACTAATAACATCTGGTATGGTGTCCAAACTTTATTTTACCAAAATGTAGAGAAATATGTTATGACTATTTAAACTTGTTTTTAAATGCGGCATTCAACTATTTTCATACAGTTTTTATAGTGTGTAATCTAAGTGAGTTAGTAATTAATGTAACAGAAAGATTAAAGACAAACACTAAATACAGGTTAAAGACAATATGTGATACTGGTATGTGGCATTGATGTATTGTTATTTATTAATGCTAAGCAGCGACGGGACTAAAATCATTCTCATTGGTTCTAAAAAAGCTCTCAATAAAACCATATACCTTACACTTTCATCCATTATGTTGCTCTGTTTCCTTTCCCTGAGGTTTGAAACCTGGGAGCCATTTTTAAGTTTTAATTTTTTAGTTTTAATTTGTTTTATGTCAGCTCCCTGCTTAAAAAACTTTCTTCCACCTGTGCAATATAGCTCAAATCTGACCATCTCTCTCCCAGCCTGCTTCAGCCTGTTTCACTGTCATTTAGATTACTGAAACTCTCTTCTTGCAGAATTTGATTACTCCATAAACATCAGTTGGTTCAGAAATCCAATGCTCACTCACGTCCAGTCACATCTCCTCATAACACCACTTCTCCACAACATCTTATAGGTTTCCTATACAATAGTGCATCTTGTTTAAAGCCCTTTATACTCACATGCAAATCTCTCAAGAATCCTGCTTTGTTCTACCTGTCTAACCTTCTTCGATCTTACAAACCTATGCATTCTCTTAGATCTTTTTTAATTGATCGCTCAGCACTTCCTCTTCCAACATCCATAGGTAAGGTAATAGGTAATGTAGCCCTTTCTGGACTTCCTTCATGCCTCTGGAACTCCCTCATCACATTCAACAATCAAATGCTCTGTGATCAAATCCAACACACATCTATTTGCTTACAACTTTCCTCCATTACAGGTCGTCATGTTCCCCTCTTTTTCACTATTCATGCATTTTGGCATTTGTCTGTCATCTGCATGGAGTGTTAGGTGTGACATGCACAACCTAATTGTATGAATATTTGGGTATTTGAAAAGGACTATAAAAACATAATATTACCATCATCAATATGATCATCATCATTATTGCTACACAAGAAAAAGACACAAGGAAAATAAATTAATAATCAATAAATTAATATCTTTAGCCAACTTTTAGCCATCAGCAACTCTAACCATGGCAGCTAGCAGTACATGAAACATTCATATTTCAATCCTGACAGCTTTGGATTATTTGTAAATATTTAATTGCAACAATATCACAAAAGAGAAATGCTCTTACGAATCAACAGGCAGCAAAATAAACAAGATTAATGGATATATCGCGTTTGCATGTACACACACACACGCACACACACACGCACACACGCACACACGCACACACACAGATCTGCCAGAGAACCACTGCGGAAACTGACAAATGGACAATGTGTCACAGAGTGAAAAATTCTGCAGTCACAGAGAGGCTCTCATTAATCTGAGTGTATAGGGTTATGCATATACAATGTATGTGAGTTTCAATTAGAATTAAATTTGGTTTTAATTATCCTTCATTATCCAGGTGTTAACGATGTAAGAATATATTGTTATTACTACTAATAGTATTATTATTAGGAACACAAGTTGTACAGTAGTCTAATACAATAGCCTTCCACTGTGGTGACTCAGATCCCAGCGGTGCCTTTAGCTGGATTGGGAGTTATCTCTTGGTGCTGCCACAGCAATCCCTTCCAGCCATGTAATGTACTGTTCATACTGTTGTCATGTTCATACCTGTACCCTGTGAATTCCAGGCATACTCACATACCCAGGAAACGTGGAGTTAAACACCTCTGGCCAAAAAAATAAGAATTTAAAAAGGAAATCTTTATGCTTTTATTGGTCCGAACAAAATAAATAATAGTCAGAAATAAGTCAGAAAATGTTTTAAATGCAAGACCAAATATTATCAGGGTTCAAAAATGGACTAATGCATAAGACTTTTTTGTGTTGTCCTTTAAAACTGTGTTAGTGCTAGTTTGAGATTCAGATCAAACATTTAAATCCTTATCATTTTATCTTTGTGTGCAAGACTATGCAACTGTACTTCTAGTTCAACACAAAAAAGTGATGCATTTTCTTAGTTCTTGCTAATTGCTTTACCAGTAATTTATTTTTAGAAACATTAAACACTTATTAATTTGCAGAATAGTGAATATACGTATATACAATATATTATGATTTAAATGATTACTATAGAGTAGTCATGACCAATTAGTGGAAAACTATTTAAGCAATCTCTTAATGCTTTGCTTTCTCAATCGTATGATGATAATAACGATAATAACCATTCATTCACTTCCATGTCTGCATTAATCTAGTTCAGGGTCATGGATTGCTGGCGCCGATCCAGCAAGACAGAGCATAAGGCGCTAACAAACTCCTGACAGTGTGCCAGTCAATCGCATGGTACATACACACTCACTGCCATTAAAACACTTAGAGATGCCAACTGACCTAACACATCTTTGGTATGTGGGTGGAACCAAAGTACCTTAAAGAAACCCACACAGTCAAACAGAAAGAACAGGCACAAGGTCTGGGTCTCTGGAGCTGTGAGGCGGCAGTACTAACCAGTGCACCAGCAAAAATAAATAACAAACACAATACAATACAATAACACTATTATCAATGACAGTCACTGTAATAATTAAACAATAGCCTAACT
This sequence comes from Parotocinclus maculicauda, assembly GCA_034780255.1. Taxonomy (NCBI): domain Eukaryota; kingdom Metazoa; phylum Chordata; class Actinopteri; order Siluriformes; family Loricariidae; genus Parotocinclus; species Parotocinclus maculicauda. The sequence goes on from JAUZSU010156534.1 coordinate 14,738, forward strand.
GTTAACTATTCATTTACAATATTTATGTTCTTATAAGCGACATAAAAGAAGTTATTGGCTTATGAGTAACACAGACTTTATTCCTGTTACATTCACAACTCAGGTTTGTTATTTAACCTTCATTGCATTCGCTCGAGCACAGGAAAACTAATAGTAAAACAATATTACATTATAATCCATCTACATGTTTAATAGTGTTTATATACAGGAGGCATGCACACAACCTACTTGCATAAAAAGTCACACAGCTTATAGGAGTGAAATATTTCGCTACACAAACACATCTGTTTCTATAAAAAGAAATCCTCCAACATCAGTCTTTTCTTAGCAAGCTCCATTTACTCATGTTTCTGTTTCTCACTTCTGCTCAATTTTCACATAATAAGCAGTCAGGATCTATGAATATTCCACATATTTTAAATAAAACAAACACTTTGAAAATTAAAAATTAAACTGCAGGTGTTTTACTGTACATTGGGAAAAACTAACATCAAGATAAATTAACTCACTTATGCTTTGATAAATTGCTAACAGAATCTGAAATATACTGAGCTCTAGGAATATGTAAACCAGTCCAGCTTCTTCAACCTTCTGAAAGACTCAGGTGGGTCCAGAACAAACCATGTTCTTATATACCACATATACAGGCTATAAAGACAGACGTTTTTGGACACCTAAAAACTGCATCCCAAAACAAAGGTGGAGTTTCTGTCCCCTGCACTATTACAACAGCTTTCACTCTAGGGTGGTTTTTTTTCAGTAGAATGTTAAACATCCGACTTAGAATAGCTGTTACAATTATTCTCAGTGGGGTCTGATAGGGTTAAAGTAAAAAATCGGTGCAATTCTTCCAAGTTATCCATCAAAGTTGTTAACCCAATCCTTTATTCACAGGACAGAAGCTTGTAGAAATTACCTATTAAAATGCCATAATAAGAGCCACTGAGTATTTGAGTATAACTGTTTTTCTATAGAGATTATATGCTATTATGCTCTACATTATGGGGGAAAAAAACTGCTAATGATAAAAAAAAAACAATTGCGGTAGTACTAATAGCATGTTTCTTAATATAACAACTATTATTATCACTCACTCACGTTCCATAGCTAATAAATGCAATCTAGGTCACATACACACATACTCACTTGCACACACACCCACACCCACACTCTTTTTTAAATTTTTATATTTAGCTTGTGTATTTAACATATTATTAAACACTTATTTTTTAGGTACCGTAACTTTGTTGAATTATTACAAAATCTAGGCTGTGCAAGTTTAGTCTTGCATGCACTATGATTGGTTGATATAGACTGGTAATTACTATGTACATAAATTGTTTAATAGCCATTTAAACTAAATTATTTATCCATGGGACTTTTGTCTCAATCCCTTCCTCGCATATCAGCAGCCCACTTCCTCTAAAACCACCATTAGTCACTGATATTATCAAGAGTAATAATATTCTTAATAAATCACCTGTCCATTCCCACTGACTACACAAAAAAATCATTTCTAGATAATAAAGCAGTATATTAGCATGCACCACAAAACTACAGTATCTTCACATTTATCTATCTATTTTATTATATCTTTTCACGGGACAACACTGAGGATATGAAACTGTGATACAACGTACAGTATTCAACGTACAGCTTATATAACAGTGTGCATTTGCAACACACAACCACTAATGTCTAAACTTCTGGCAACAAAATGATTACACCCCTAAGTGAAAATTGCCAAATCGTGCACAATTAGCTATTTTCCCTCCCTGGTATGATGTGAATCATTAGAGTTACAGGTCTCAGGTGTGAATGGGGAGCAGGTGTGTTAAATTTGGTGTTATCACTCTTACATTTTCTCATACTGTTCACTGGAAGTTCAATATGGCACCTCATGGCAAAGAACTCTCTGAAGGTCTGAAATAAAGATTTTTTGCTTTGCATACAGATGGCCCAGGCTCACTCAAACAGGCCTTAAGTGTACGTACTCAGCATCACATCCAGAAGCTTTTAAAATAGATATCGGAGTGCTGCCAGCATTGCTGCATAGGTTAAAGGGGTGGGCGGTCAGCCTGTCAGTGTTCAGACCATACACCTCACACTGTATCAAACTGGTCGGCATGGCTGTCGACCCAGAAGGAAGCCTCTTCTAAAGATGCTGCACAAGAAAGCCTGCAAACAGTCTGCTGAAGACAAGCAGACTAAGGACTAAAACCAACCTAATTACTGAAACCAACGCTAAAGAGCTAACGCTTACTTACTGATGGAGGCATGAATGCCTATATGTACTGTGACATACTGAAGCAGAGCATAATCCCCTTCCTTCAGAAACTGGGCCTTGGGGCAGTATTCCAACACAATAACAACCCCAAACACACCACCAAGACAACCACTGCCTTGGTAAAGAAACTGAGGGTGCTGGACTGACCTAGTATGTCTCCAAACCTAAACCCTATTAAGCAACTGTGGAGGGCAAGGTCTCTTCACATCCCCTTGATGTCGTCATGAAGTAGTGGAAGAGGATTCCAGGGTCAACCTGTAAAGCTCTCAAGAACTCCATGCCCAAGAGAGTTAAGACAGTTCTTGAAAATAATGGTGGCCCCAGATAATATTGACACTTTGGGCTCAATCTGGCCATTTTCACTTTGGGTTGTATTCAATTGAGATATTAATATTTAAATTCAAGTATTTTGTTGCCAGCGGTTTAGACGTTAATGACTGTATGTTGAGCTATTTTGAGGACACAACAAATTTACACTGTTATACAAGCTGTAGACTGACTAATTTACATTGTATCAAAGTGTCATATCTTCAGTGTTGTCGCATGAAAAAAATTAATTAAAAATGTGTTACACGAAAATGTGAGGGGTATACTCACTTTTGTGAGATAGTTCTTTTTATTTACAGTTGCGGTAGATCAGGAGACATTAGACATTTCCTGTACAGAATTGTGGGACTACCAGTCAGGCGGTGGTTTTATCCTCCATTCAAAGCAGTGAATATTGTTCCTAACACCAACAGTGTGTAGAAACAGCTATTCATATTTGCATACTTGGTCAATTACAGTTTACACTTTCTACAAATGGAGCTAATCACAGTTCCCAAACATGTAATTACCATTTAGCAAAGACTGCAAAATACTATTAATGAAAAACCTTATTGTCATTTAATGTGTCAAACCAAGAAGCTTATGCTAGATTTACATTAAATTATAACCTAGATAAATAGAGTAAAGAATATATCTTTGCAACTGAATATAATGAATAAAAACTGTTCCAAATTACTAAATGGACAGGTTAATTAAATGTTTTTACACATGAGCTGAGGACAGGAAAGTGTAATCTTAACTCTGGATAAAACTCCTGTTTCGAGCCAATTGTCCACAAAACCTAGATACTGAGTCGAGTATATTACAGCAGCTGAGTATATTAAGCAATGGTAAAACATTGTTGTTTTATATAAGAGATCAAATCAGAAAAGGCTGATCATGCTAAAGTGCAACTGGACTCTCTAAGACTGATTGCTCCATCTATAACTGTAAATTCCTGTCTAGGGCCTGAACAAAGGAATAAAACGGACATAACAAAAGCACCGCAATACCACAGTCAAGGCACACCATGGATATTTTGCATAATTGTGATAGAATATATGCACGGCTTGACTGATTGAATTGCATCTTACTATGCGACAGCACTGTCATTTACACACCACGCGTGGATCGTGTATTTTTCTCTTTTTTTATCCCAACTCCAGGCATCTAGCTTGACTCCAAACTTGCATGATGAAAATAATTACAGGGTGTGAGTTACCTGTGGGCTTTTATACCCCCTCCTGCCTGCCTCAGTCTCACTCACACGCACACACACAAACACAGAAACCCACATCTCAGTGTGAGCTCATCCTAGCCAGGCTGTCATTCAATCAGTATTAAGCTGGCAGTGCTGAGAGCACTTCATCTAGATCATCAGCCTCTCCCAGCTCTGAACTGCCTTTTAATGACATCCACTACAGCAGACATGTTCACTGCACTGTCAACACAGGTAAGCACTTCCAAATACTGCTTAAATGAACAACCAATAGCATAACACAAAGGAAATAAACATGCTGGCATGAAAGAGGAAGGTACAGAAACATTCTGTGACCTGGCATATATCAGGATGGAAGATTCAGAGAAAAATAATATAGCCAATAAATTTGAGTAATTTTACTTATTTAGCAGACCGCCTTATCTGGACCGACTGAAACAATCTTACAATTCACGGTTGCTCAACAAACCAATAGTGGCAGCTTGGCAGAGGTGGGATTTGAACCCTGAACCTTATTCACACCTTAACCACTAGGCAACCTATATTATCCTACTGCTAATGATTTTTAATAGTATACTAGTCGATTGAGAGTCGTACACTGTCTGTGTAGACTTTTCTTCAAAGTGATTGAGTGGCAGTATGTAGGATTATTAGGTCACAAATTTAAACCACCTGAAGGAATACACTAATTATTCCTACAGTCTCCAAATAAAGCCAATGCAACCATAATATGTTAAATTTTTGCCGTAATGTTCTATATTTAGTCTGTGTGTCATTATTACATTTCACAGAATGCATGTATGCATATAGAGCAACTTGAATTTCATAGGATTTTGCCCAAGTGCCTAATAGTGGCAGCTTCACTGAGCTGGGATTTAAAATAACAAGCCTTTTTATTATTAGTCCAGAAGCTTAAACATTCAGTCACCACTGCAGAATACAGGATATCCAAATATGACAGCGCATCCCTGAAGTAAAGGAGCAGTTCCTGAACTACATAAGAAATCCAGTTCTTGGTTAGAATCTATTTTAATAGAAGAGAACCATGCTGGCTAAGGCACTACACTTTCAAATACACTCACCAGCTCTTAGAGTCTGCCAGAGAGAAATGGAAAATGTCAGGCACATGTTCCTCACGGTAATCTGTAGCCATTCCGCTGACCTATTTATCCCTGTATTACCAAATTGAATCATGTGTGGCTCTAGTGATGAATAGCAACTGGTAAGCCACTGAGGCACCACTAAGTGAAAAATGGAGTAAGGAAACCATGACATATGAACACTGGGCTTCTGTAGTTGCAGGAAAGCTGTTAAGTCCTTGCATCATGACTGCCATCTTATGTGAATCCACTGGCCATTCTGATCATGAGCAAACGACAGTGTTATAGCTGCAAACCCTCTGCATTATTATAACAATCCTAACATTCTTTCTCTTAAAGATCTAAATTTAGTTCAATTCATTGTATTGTTAAAGATCAGATAAAGAACAGTTCTCCCAAGCATGGAAATTTAAAAGAGAGCATAGAACATCAGGTAGAGAAGACATGAAGCGCTAGATGCATAGTTTGGTAGCATATAGAGAGTAGAGTTTGGTATTTGGTAGCATATAGCAAGTAACCAGAAACGTATGCCAAATGAGTGGATTCTGACAATATCTTCAAGTTAAAAAAATACAATCCATTCTTTCAGAAGACGTTAGGCTAAAATGCATAACACTTAACACTAAACGTCTGAGCTTTCTCCCCAATTTGCAAGAACAGCATTTACAGCAAGTACTGCGTGGCTCTGTCATCCTTCAAAAAAGTAATTTTAAACAACTTAAGCTGATCTTTTTAGTGTACATGGAAACAACTCGTGCTAAAAGTAAGTCGCAACAGCTTTCCCAGAAGTGACACCGGATTTGTGTTTTGTGGGTTTTTTTGTTTGTTTTTTAATCATTACAAGACGCGCCGTGTTTGATTTCCTGCACTTTGCACAGAATGACTTGTCCGTTTAAAGTAAATACTTCAAAAGCTCTGGCAGATGTGCCAACACACTCACACTCTGTCCAATTACCGCCTGTCACTATGGTTACCCCTTGTAGCACCTCAGCTCGTGACAGTTCTGGAAGAGGGCTTAGGCACGGATGAAAGGGCCTGAGCACTCCATGCTTAGCATGGCCAGCCGGAACTGAGCGAGCTTGGCCTGCTACGATGCGTAAATGAGAAACAATGAAGCTGAACAGTTTGGAGATCAAAGCCAGAATAAACCACAGGATTACGTTTAATTCAGTAATAATAGGAGGGGACCCCACTCCCAGTTGTCTGTTGGTCTGCTTTTCCTTCTCTTGGTGTTAAGACAAGTCATGAATCATGAATAGTAGATTTAGGTCATGTACAACAGGTTATTAGCATATGAGCCAACAGAAATTGAATTACACATGATAAACAGCAAGGTATTATCTGAAAACCCTGAGTAAATTAAGGATCAATTAGCCTAAAAATTAGCTTGAAGTTTTAAATGAAGAAATTCAGAAAATTGTATAATAATAATAATAATAATAATAATAATAACAACAATAATAATAACAACAATAATAATTACAAAAACAGCATATGTTAACTCTTAGCCCAGCCATCATCTTTATAGTATTACAGGTGACGCAAAAAACAATACGCCTACTTGATGCTCTGTAAAGCCAACTACACCTGGAACGTAATTGCATCTTAATCTTCACTGAGCTGGATTCTAACCTTACTTTGAAGGGAAGCTGGGACAGAACTAATTCCCTTTCCTGACCAGTAAAAGGTCAAGTAGCTGTCTAACAGGTTGGACAGCCATCCCAATAAAGCAGTATTGTTACTTGTAATCAGATGAAGGACAGATGGCTATAGAGCAGATATGTTATGCCAGACCATGTCTCTATGGCTACGTTCAAACAGAAGGCAAAGTGGCCCAAATCCAATCTTCACCAAATCTATTCTTTTTAATGTGACCTATATCAGACGTGTCTGAATGTGCAAAAGAGCACCATTTCACGTGCTCACAGCTTTGGTATATCTACATGAGACAATCATACATGCCATATGTTATTTCTTCAGAAGAACTTTATCCACTGTCATATACCATAATTTGACATTTAATTGTTAACTGAATTTGTAAACAAATTTACATAGCCCCTACAAAATGTTGTGTTCCGTTCAGAAATGGTTAATACAGTGTAATACGAGCTGAAATGATAAATAATTACATAATTTGTATTTTGTTCATCATTTTATTGATTTTTAAAATGATTCCATATTTCATACTTCTGTATTCTGTATAAAGCTGATATGACTGTTATACAAAGCTGATATGACTACTGTTCTAAATGTTCTAAACTACATAATACTTACATTTAATTGAACCTAACTATCTGATAATCAGATAAAGCGGATTATCATTTAACTTTCCTGTTGTTCTCTTATTAACTGAAAATGATACAGAGAAAGTGCTGTCAAAAATACAAAATAAAAGTCGTGAACCAAAGCAAGCACTGAAGTTTAAGTATTATCGAGGATACATTAATGCACAGTAATGACACCACAATAAAGATTGAATTCTGATGTTTGTTATCATTTGTGTATCAAATGTCAAGTCATTCTAGGGTTATGAAACTGTGAGCACAAGATGTAAAAATGCTGACATATTGCAGGCATTTGGTTTCAAGGGTTAAGAAAGAAAGATATAGTAGATACACTAGAAGATATAGACCTTTCTTTAAAAAAGTGAAGAAATGGGGGAAAGATAGAACTGACAGCCAAATCAAACATATTGGGTTTGCTCAAGGGGCCAATAAATCAAGATCAAGGTTAGATTTTTCTTCTGCTCCCACTATCCTTGTCCAGCAGTGACAGTCCTCTATAGACACAAGATATATCAGCCAATATAAACATTCAACCATGAGTTTTCTACTGAAATAGAAGTATAGAATGTAAATATTAATAGAATTACTAATATAAATTGAAGCTTTTTAAACATTTTCAATATTTTCACTTTATTAAGGGGCTGAACGTAATAACCTTCAATGCTCTATGGTTATTCTAAATAAACTACAATTTCACAAGTCTAAGCAACCAAAAGAAAATCAGATTTGAACACTAACTGCTTCCTTTCTTAACATGACTGACTCTCTCTTCAGAACCATGCAAATCTCAAACTTACCATGGGAGCATAACAGGGTTGAATGCACAGGGGAAAAGCCCGTTAAGCTAATCCTTTGGTCTATATTTAACTTCATTCAGCCTTAGTTTAACCGTCTGTCCTTTTTCTGTCCTTATATTGCATGTTCCATACATGCAAACGTGTGATTTCTTCAGTTCGTACAGGACTTGGTTTGAATATCACATCCTTAAATCTAGATTTGTTGTTCAATTGTCTATATTTTTGTAAAATCTAGATTTGTTTGGGTTATGTAAAAGCTACATATAACATATTTTTTGTGTTAATTAAGTTCTATTTTATTAAATGCCCAGTAATTTATGCAAATGTTTCCAAACACTACTACCAAACATAAACATCTAAGAGACTCAGAAGAGTCAGATTTTTTTTTATTCAATTGCAAAAAAAAAAGTTCAAGTTTATAAACTCCATATTTCAGTCACTCTAGTAAGGCACTTCTACCACATGATGTGTGTATAGCTCATATATTTTCAGACATATCCACTTTACGAGTGTTTGGTCTTTTATACTTACTAGAGCTAGATAACACTTTAAATGCACCTGCCTTTATTATGCTGTAACTCAATTTAGAGTTCCATGAGGACCCTTAATATCTAAAGATAGTAAGTCCATGATCTTACTTGGAATACATTTGCTATTAACATTTTAATTGTAACTGTATACCTCAGTGATTAAACTGCATTAAACAATACACAGCACATTTTTAAAATGTCAGATGTTAAAGATAGCAGTGCAAATGAGCATTTCCCTTTTTATTAGTGTTCTTTAAAAAAAATAATCACACAAGATGTGTTAAGAATCCCTGAAGCTGAGCATGAGCAGACAGTGAGAAACTTCACAAGTAAAGATAAATCCAAGTATCAAATCCATAGTTTAAGCCAAACACAATCTGAACTTTTTTAAATGGAAGGCATGTGGAAGACTCATATCTATCAAAAAAATAATAACAGAAATGTGTCTTATAACCAGAGGCAGTACAAATACACCAAGTAAATATCACATGGCTTTATCACATAGCAACATTAATATAGTAACTTTCTACAAAAAGTATTGAATACATACGTTAAACCTTTTACACACACATACGATGACAACTCAAAGTCCACAAGCCAATCATCTTCAGAGTTCCTGTTAAAATCTGCATACTCTGCCATGCTTACAGCACTAACTAATACATTTGAAGGTGAAATTAGTCAGGAGTTTTTAATCCATAGGATGACAATCACGTGTGAGTGGGTGCCCTGTTGTATTTGAAGACAAGAGATCTATCAAAAGTCTGATCTTTAAAACCCGTTTTTATAAGTGAATCACAGCAATTTCAGAGGATCTTAAAAGTAGAGTTCCTGATGCACCTCATGCTGGAAACAAAGTCATCTCTGAAGTTGGGAGTCAGACAGATTGTGTAGAAATGGGAAAATTCAAGACCAATATTACTTTCCCTAGGAGTAGTCTACTAACAAAGCTCATAAGAACAAGGTGTGTAATAGCCATGAGGTTATAAAGGAACCCACGGTCAATTCAAAAATCCTGTTTCATACTGGCTATTATTAATGTTCATTAGTCCACCATGAAGAAAACACAGACAAAAAATGTGCATGGCATGGTTGCACAGAGAAAGCCTTTGCACTCTGCTGTCTGTCTGTCTGTATTTTGCTAAAGATCATGTAGTCAGAATGTTATTGAAGAAAAACAATATCTGGACAAATGACAAAGCATAATATTTTTGCTTTACTTATTTAACTGGCTTCTCCTTTATCTACTTTTAGGACTTGTATGAAAATCTGCTGATGTTTTAGTTCATATTTATGCAAACACCAACAATTCTAAAGGTTTTACAAATTTTCAAGCAGTAATGTTGTCAGTCATCCACATTAATCCAAGCATAAAATATTAATGCGCTCCTACCTCTTGTCATAAACCTATCACTTTTCCATAATTGCAGTGATTCAAACTTTCATGTACTACATTTTTGAAGTATAGGGTTAGTCAAAATTATTACTATTATTATTACTATTATTATTATTATTATCAATGTGATAAACCTTTTGTGGCACACATTAGCTCATAAATAGTTTTACTAAATGTAATCTTACTACCAGATATAGCCACAGCAAGAGTGAAGATGTGCAATGATGCACACAAGTCGTAGTAACAGCTTTAAAGCTCTGTGTCATAAAGAGCATTTATCTCTAAAGGGTCATGATTCATTTTAAAAGAAGTATCTGACTTTCAAGCATCTCTGTCACATCACTTTCATATTTTGTTCACAGCTTGATGCAGGAAATGCTGACATTTCCACTGGTACCTCCCTCATTTATTTCCACCTCCTGTTAAGCGGGAAGTAGAAAATCCCTGGTCTGTGCCGTTGTCTAGCTAACTGACTGAACTTGCTTTTCCTGATGCAAAATGAATTGCTCTCTTTAAGGAATGCACTCTTACACAAAACAGCGTCTTATTCCTGTTTTCTCCATTTTTATGAAGCTTGTTTACACTAACAATATGAATGACCAAGAACTCTGTTTTGTCTGTATTAGTTACAGAGCTAATGTCCCAGTGTTTGTGGAAATTGCTACTGTAAAATTATGCAAGATTGACCAGTTTATAAATCAAGGGAAAATTATGTACAAGTATGAAAATAGGACAAATACTTACTTTGCATAAACAATAAAATGTCTATAGTGACAACCTAAATTAAAAAATATATATAATATGCATATAGACAGACAAGCATTTGATATATAAGCATCCTTCTGCAGTCTCTTGAAACACCCACTGCCACAGTTTACCTATTTGATGGCCATGGGGCTACCAAAGTCTTTCTTAGTAGGGCAAGCCCCCCTATACACCACCTATTCAACTGAATTTGCTGGTTTGTTAATTGTTGGGTGAAGTTTTCTGACAGAAAGACCAGGTAAATCGAAGCTCATAACTGACATTAAGCCTGTATGTGATACCTGTGGCTACTGCCGCCACATCAGCAGATCCAACTTTCTCCCACTGCTCCCAGGAGCCATGCTCTTCTCCCAGCCTGCAGGGCCCAGATGGCACAGAGTAGGGGGCGAGAAGCTGCTGAGCTTTGCCCTCTGGCTGCTTTAAAGGACTACCAGCTGCCTGTCATTCTAGCAGCCAACAAAATAGGAGGAGAG
>JAUZSU010156535.1:0-14137 GCA_034780255.1 Parotocinclus maculicauda
TTATTGTAATCATGATGAGTTGCAAAACAGTATCCACGAAAGGCTGAGTCTCTGAGGAGCAAAGTTGGTTAGTTTGTCATCAAATGTGTCATAAAATTATTAAAATCTTTAAAAACAATGTTCCTCACAGAAATACATATTTCTCCCTCTGAAGTGCACTATATAATTAAACAATTTAAGGAATCAGAAAGAATTTCAATGCATAAAGGGCACTCATTGTATTTATTGGGTGGGTCAATGCTCTGGCAAATGTAATTTTCAGTTCTAAGATGGTAGCACTCATGCAAAAAAGATTTTCCTTGTTTTGCATTGTCTTGCTTATCCATGTTTTTATGAACCTTGCTTTATGCACTCAAAGTCTTGTTGGAACAGAAAAGAGCCAACTCCAAACTGTTCCCATAAAGTTGGAAGCATGGAATTGTCCAAAATCTCTTGGAATGCTGAAGCATTAAGTGTTCTGAACAGGAATCCTGAAAAACAACCCTAAATCATAAGAATGGAGAGGACTGTAATTTTTATCATAGGTACACTTCAACTGTGAGAGACAAAATAAAAAAAAAATTCAGAAAATCTCATTGTATAATTACTGTTTAAAATAAGTATTCGATCACTAACCAACCAGCAAGAATTCTGTCTCTCGCAGTCCTGTTAGTCTTTCTTTAAGAATCCCCCCCTTCTGTACTCATTACTTGTCTTAATTGCACCTATTTGAACTCATTACCTGTATAAAAGACACCTGTCCACACACTCAATCAAACACACTCCAACCTCTCCACCATGCCCAAGACCAAAGAGCTGTTTGAAAACAGCAGGGACAAAATTGTAGACTTACGCAAGGCTGGGATAGGGTACAAGACAAATAAGGCACAACTATTATTGTTAAAAAATAGAAGAAATACAAGATGATCAATCTTCCTCGGTCTGGGGCTCCATGCAAGATCTCACCAGGTGGGATAAGGATGATTCTGAGAAAGGTCAGGAATCAGCCCCTGAACTATACGGGAGGACCTCGTCAATGACCTAAAGAGAGCTGGGACCACAGTCTCAAAGATGACCATTAGTAACAAACTACACCATTATGGATTATACTTCTGCATGGCACACAAGGTCCGCCTGCTCACACCAGCAAATGTCTTTGCTTTTCCACAAAACGGTAACTGCACTGTATTGAAGAGAGGATGGATGGGGTTATGTATCGAGATTTGGGCCATTAACCTCCTTCCCTCAGTCAGAGCATTGAAGATGGGTCGTGGCTGGGTCTTCCATCATGACAATGACCCGAAACACACAACCAGGGAAACTAAGTAGTTGCTCCGTAAGAAGCATTTCAAGGTCCTGGAGTGGCCTAGCCAGTCTCTAGACCTGAACCCAAGAGAAAATCTTTGGAGGGAGCTGAAACTCAATGTTGCCCAGCGAGAGCCCCAAAACCTGAAAGATCTGGTGAAGATCTGTATGAAGGAGTGGGCAGTGTGTGCAAACGTGGTCAAGAAAAACAGGAAACATCTGACCACTGTAATTGGTTTATGTATCAGATATCAAGTTCTGTTTTCCAATTCTATTAAATACTTATTTTATGCAATAAAATGCAAATTAATTATATAGAAATCATACAATGTGATTTTCTGGATTTTTTTAAAGATTTTGTATCCCCCAATTGAAGTGTACGTACGATAAAAAAAATTACAGACCTGCCCATTACTTGTAGGTGGGAAATATTCCCCACTGTGTATATATAAACTGAACAAAAATATAAACTCGAAACTTTTGTTTTTGCTCCTATTTTTATGAGCTGAACTCAAATATCTAGGACTTTTTCTACGTAAACAAAAGGCCTTTTTCTATAAAATATTGTTGACAAATCTGTCTAAATCTGTGTTAGTGAACCCTTTTCTTTTGCCAAGATTATCCATACTCCTCACAGGTGCAGAATATCAAGATGCTGATTAGACAGCATGATTATTGCACAGGTGTACTTTAGCTGGCCACAATACTTTAGATCATTTGGCAGTACATCTAGCCGGCCTCACAACTGAAGACGGCATGTTACCACACCAGTCCAAGAACACCACATTCAGCACCTTTACCTCCAAAATCGTCTGACCAGTCACCCAGAAATAGCCAAAGAATGCACAGACCCATGTCGCAAGGATCCGTACACAATTCCTAAAAGTTAAAAACATCTTAGTTCTTGCATTGGCAGTATAAACCACTCATTCAATGGGCAAGTGTTTGGGATGCTCTGGATCTGTGTATACAAAAACTTTTTCCAGCACAGCCATTGAAGAGGAGTGGACCAACATTCCACAAGAGATGTGTTGCCCAACATAAGGCAAATGGTGGTCACATGAGAAAATACTGACTGATTTTCACACTCCTGGACCTCCCTAATTATTCCTCTAATACATAAGGCCAACCCCAAATTGAGCAAGTCTAGGGTGTCAAAGAATAACCTCTAAACATTACAATAAAGTGAATAGTGTATAGAAGTTACCAAAGTTCTGCTGATTCCACTTAACTCTGCTGTCACACCATGAATTTACATATAAACAGTTAATAACTACTGTGGCTATGAGCCCCCTGTTGCTTCAGAACAAAAAGGGGCACAAGTACTTAGAACCAAGAAATCCCAGTAAAACTAGTGTTAAGTCACAACAGCAGCAGTAGCTGTGACCTTCTCCATTTTGCTAAATCAAATGGTGTTTTATTATGTCCATTCACTGTGGGACAGACTAAATCTGGCTAGTAATTAACTAGGTATACTCTTAGCTCATCAGAGGAAGAAACCAGCTTCTTGTTCATTTCAGCCTAGTATGGGATCTCTCTCAATTTACTTCCCTGCTGGAAGTAGCCATCAGAAGATAGGTGCACTGGTCCTAAAGGGATTGATTGATATGTTCAGAGACAATACTCAGGTAGGCTGTGGCTATTAGTAGTAGGAGAACCAAGCACCAGTTATTTGACCACTGTGACATCTTACTAGGAGCTCTGTGCTTCACCTACTTACACCTGTAAGTGCCGAGCCGTGGTAATGTGACTTCAGTGACCAAAATAAATTAATTAATATATTTATACTCTTTGCAATCAAATTCCAAAAGCCTCATTTCATAACTGTTCCTAGATGTGTGCATTTTATCACCCAGTATCTTTAAATTTTGAAAACTAGCACACTGATACATACTAGTTTCAAGCAATTTCTCTCCTGTTTATGTGAAATTGCTGTGACAACCACATTCAGCCATGTCTTATTAGTCTGAGATTCTGTTTTCTTTCAGCAGGTACTGTAAGGTCTGCTTAGACTAGCTTTCTGTCATTAATGCGTTAGAAAGACATACATCTTAAATCAAGCATCATTATTTTACATAAGCAACAAAAAAGTACACTACTAAAATGTAAATGTTTAAAAAGTAGAAGTAGACATTAATTTTTCATTTTTGTTTCATGTACAAGTGTATAACATCATGTGACTGTTTCTGTGCTATGGTAAACCCAATTTACAAGACTGTTTTTACAACTGCTACAATAATTGACAATGTTAAAATTAAAACGTTTTCCAAAGTGGATATATATTTTTGTTATGCATACATGGGCTGTTACGCATATGCAGGTAACCCCTTATATGAATTCTATTTGATTTGCACAGGAAAAATCAAGAGCTTTACATTAGATCAAAGGTATGTCTAAAGCTCACTGTATAGTTGGAAAAGCTAGTTTGGGAGATATCACTGTTGTTGCTCATTATTGTAACGCATTTTCCTACTGTCAATACCTGTGAGAACATAACTGTAAATGAAATAAACTGTTTCCTACCAAGGTGTACTGTCATTTCACACAGTAGGCTATATGGCCAGTAAACTACACATAAGGTACTGAATTCTGGATGGCTGCTGATAATATGCACCAAAGCTATCCTTGAGATGTTGAAAAAGCAATGCATGCTTCCTGAGCACAATTCACTAAGTTAAAGGGAAGTTGGTCAACAAATACAATGACTAATGATTACAAGCACAATAAATCAGATCATTTTAGTTAGCAGTGGCATACAGAAATTCTGCTCACTGTATCAAGTCGGCAGACATTCAGGGAACAAAGCTTATGACAACTTTCAGACACGGAATGCTCTTAGAATATATCAGAGCTGCGCTTGGAATATTGACAAAATGTTTACATCCTGAGCGTCTTCTAAATCTAACTGCATACGTCATAAAGACGTATCTGAGATGTATGTGTGGTTGCTCAGGAACTTCTGAGTTAGTCTGTTGATCACCTGATCATGATACGGTTGTTAGGAGGGGGTTGAAATCCCACTGAGTCTATTGTTCTAACATGTTAGTCCCCGGCTGAAATGGAAACACAAAGGCACACCATTCCCAGTTTTTCAATTAATCTGAAATTAATGTTAGATTTTTATATTTTAATATTACTGTTCCAAGATCTCTTTTTTTTCAGTAGGCCAAGTAAGATTGTTGTTTCATTTTCCATGGAAAATAATAAAAACAACAACAAATTCTGCAGCGTTTTTTTTTATATTTAAACACATGACATTATATGTGGTAAACATTTTTGTATTTTGTGTAAATTATGGTTGCAATACATATTGTAAATATCTACCTAATTAAATTACATTTACATTTGCTGAATTTAGCAGACGCCCTTATCCAGAGCGACTTACAACTTATACAGTCTCACAATTCAGGCAATGGTGGGTTAAGGGCCTTACTTAAGGACCCAACTGTGGCAGTTTTGGCAGAGGTGGGCTGTGAACCCTCGACCATCAGGTCCAGAGTCTGGTACATTAACCTCTAGGCTGCCGCAGTCCCACATTAACCCCCAAAAATAACTGACTGTTATATATGTAATCAACCTTTGCCGACCCAAGCATATGGCTGTCCATCATTACACATCCATTACATGTGCAAATGTATTTGTTTCCATGCTGTACTTTTTTCAATTTAATTTAAGTTTATATGTATGGATTTTCATTTAATTTAATTTTAGCTGAGATTCATGATAGGTAATTGTAGGCACCTGAATATGAATTATTTTTAGATAAAAAATTCAAAACATGGCATTCAAACCATTCAAATTTAAACACTGATTTAATGACGATGCGATGCAATATAATAACATATAATAAATCATTTAAGGGCATTAGGCAAGGATGAGGCTTATGATCATGTACTCACAACAGCATTTCTCAAACATCAAGAGTTATAACTAATATATAATATTTATTTGGTGTATTCGTTTACCTAGATTTTTCTGTGCATTTAATTTTGGTCAAACCATTGAAAGTCATGAAAAAAATGATAGTCTATTGGTAGGAAGCTGTGAAGTGTTACTCACAGGCTACCTAGTGTGCTATTGGTACAGTGGTGATAGAAATTTTGTGGACCCTTCAGAATTTTCAAACTTTTTACATGAATATGATGTAATACTGGGTTCTAGACTCAGTTTACCACCCAGGTTGGGTCGGTGCAACTAATTTCTCAGTTGGTCCCAGACATTATTTATATTATTTAATGACAGTGCATTTTATTAAATAATTTTCTGTTGTGGTGTTGTCTGTTTAATGTGTTGTTGTAACTATACAACAGCACTGATCTACAGTGGGCTTTTTACCATGTGCTCCTGATTTGACATTAATCGGAGCTCACAAAAAAAACAAGGCACATTTTTTACTTTACCTTAAAATAGAAATTATACAGTTTGAGAAAACATGACATTTTGAGAAAACATTTCGTCAGGGCAGGGTGAGGAAATTATCCAACTCTTGCCACTTTTGACATTTGCCACAAGGAGCTGCCACTTATAAGAACGGCAAACTGACTTATTCCTTCTGAAGAAAAACACAATGAATTAAACATAAAAGATTATTGTTGAAAAAGTTCATTTGTAATAAATGAAATTTATTTAATTTTAAAATAGTTGGTACCACATTTATAATATTTAATTCCTGGATGATGTGGAAGACTTCATAATAAAATACAGAAACTTCTGAATTATATTGCACTTGCTGTTCTGCTTTCTAAGATATTAAACATTAATGTAATCATGTAAATGTATTTTATACTTTATAAATTTCACATATTAATACATGACTCTTTCTAGTTTTAATCAATTAATTTGTGTCCATCTAAATGTACCAAACCACAGATCTCATACAGAAAGGCTTGCATTTTCCCTCCTGTTAGTCCTCATATTAGCTTCATATTATCAGTTCCCTGTATCACATAAAATCTCATTAAAGCCTTAGGATATCATTGTCGGTTATTAATAAGGAACACCCTACAGAGGAAGTAGGCAGCAATGGCACTCACTAGATATTGAGACAGACCCGTTGCTAGCTAACACTCAGGTCAAAATTGCTCATTCAAGTGAGGAACAAAAACAAACAGACCAATCTGTAATGGTCTACAATGGTCAAAAATGGTTGTAATCTAGAGCCACGTAATACAATCTGAGGGCAACTGGTGATTAAAAGCGATAAAGGCATGGATGGGGGTGTCACGATTAATATTCACAGTAGCATTTCTGAGACACTGAGAGCAATAAATTATATTATGTTTATTACTTTCCTGGCTGTCCCTACGTTTTTCCTACATGAAGATTTGACACTTGTAAGAGGAAACCAGACAGAATCACCCATTTAAAATAGCCTATATATAATGTAAAAACAAACCTACATTTTAATTTCAGTCACATTAGTGTGACTTCTCCCATTTATTAAGTAAAATGGCCTTGTTTCAAATACATCATACAATAAAGTATCATCAATGGAATGTGCCAATAACAGCAATCTAAATGCTCAACGTCTTTTGACCACCCTAGTGACACTTCAAGTACGTGAATCCATGTCCAACTCCAATCCAAATTATGCTGTCCATTGTATTCAGTCACAGAAATAGGGGGAAATGCCTGTCTTAGTAATTACATTTAAAATATTGGTTATAGAGAGATTTCCCACACTTCCGGCCATTGCTGAATGTCTGCTTGATATTTTTGCACACATGACATGGACTGCAGTGTGTAAACAAGCGCTGGACTATATCAAACCAATCACTTGCCAAGAGAAATCTTCTAAATCCCCCAAGCATGTGGAATTAACAAACACACAGACAAAACATTTAAATCAGAGATCACTACATTCAATCCGAAGCCGCATTTTCCTACTCTTATTTGCATAACAATCAGCCAAATTTAGAGGTCCCAGAATCTTATTTCAAAGGTGCTTTTATTAGAGGACCCTCTTGCCTTATCAACACTCTAAACTCCACACAGAAGAAGCTCAGGGTCAGGATTGAACTGGGTATCTTGTAGTTGTAAGGTGCCAGTGATAACCACTGCACCACCATGCAATTATTGAAGTTGAAATATAACAAAATAAATATATTCTTAAAAATGCCTTAACATTTGGCACTTGTCACCATTTTGGAATCAAAAATTGCAATAGATCAGGATCAGAATCGATAAACGCAAACGATACCCAAACCTACTGATCTTTGGTAACATATTACATGCCAATACTGCAGGCAGTAAGACATTATATTGGCTCTTACCTCTGGCAGTGGCATGCCATTGATGATGAGATCAGGTTGCTGTGGGCCCTGGCCAACAAAGGTGTGATGATAGCCATGGGTGGGAGCAGCATTCCTGGAGTTCTGACTCTCCACATTGAGGAAGGTGCTCTCAGAGCGTCTGCAGCCCAGTGGCAAAGTCTGCTGGTGATAATCGAAGTAATTGAGCGACGAGGTGAGTGAGGAGCAACTCACAACGTTCATCTTGTCTGTCTCCTCCACATCACGTGGCACCAGTCGGATGTCATTCTTGTTTAGCTTTTTTTTTTTGCTTGACTTTTTCTGATTTCCATACGAGTATTCTGCCACCCTGCGCAAGTAAAAGAAACTGAACAGATTCAGTAAAGCAATGCCCTCATTTACTGGCCATACAAAAATCATGTCAGGTTTAAATGATCTCTAGACACCATTCAAACACTCCCTATTTGCTTACAGTTCCATGCCCAGCAGCTCACCATATCACAACCATGCAGCACAATGCAAACATGCCAGACCACAACAGTACACAAGATGAAAATGACACTGAATATGATACTATGAGTTAACACTATTATTCAAAAATCAATTCACATTTTTTAAATATTCTTTATCATTTGTGGACAAAAAAACTGGGGCAGTATAAAAGTAAATCATAAAAACATTGCTATAAAAAAACTATATGTATGATGTGATTTTAAAAAGGTGACATCAACAAGTGATTATAATCACTATTTGGTTAATAAAAGCAGTCTTTCCAATAAAGGATGAACAAAGGTTGGCAGTGGATCTCCAGTGGTCAACAAATGTGTTAGAAAATTACTGAAATTATTCAAAACAATGTTCCTTAAAGGAAGAAAGGAAGGAATTTACATATTTAATTTCTAAATTTGCCTAGTTGATAAATGCATGGATGTCTATGAAAAAGATCCTGAAGGCATTAATGCTGCTCTAAAATTGAAAATGACCTTTCCCAAGGACACTGACACAGCAACCTGCCATGACAGACCCTGGGTTCTGGACTTGTAGCTGATAACAGTCTCGCTCAAGCAAAGCTTGTGACTCTTTAGATTAGGTTTAAGCCGTTGTTCTTTATCTACTATGCTGTGTGACTCTATAGTGACGTAAACTGTGTGAATTCTGCTAATCAGACTCAAAGTAGAAAAAAAAATGCAAAAATTGTTTCATACTATCCCAAATTTTCTGATTTGGGGTTGTATGTTTTCCTTTCTAATCCAGAAGGATAGTCAGCAGCAGAGGATTTGTGCCCCCTTTTGTTGCATCTTGTTGTTTACCAAAACAGGAACTGGGGACAATTGTGAAGTGCTCTTAAGACTGCACTTTTTATTGAGCATGTGAGACAGATAAGGTACATGATTTAGAGTCTGATTAGCAGAATTCACACAGTTTACGTCACATCAGTCACACAGCATTCCTATTGGCAGTAGTTTCCTCCCTAATTAGTCCCAAGAACCATTTGATATAAAAGCAGCTATTGTTTAGCTGAACATTATTATATTGTTTTCTTTAAAATTCTTAAAGAGGATTTGCACATTTATTTAAGTTTTCAAATGTACAAAAAATTACACTTTAAGTTCTGCAAAATATATTAAACCTGATATTCCAATTGCTATAGCGTACGATTCTAACCCTCAATACTACTTTGTACATCTGCAGCATAAGTATTTAGCTGACACTGAAGTAAAGGTAACATTTAAAAAAAGGAAACAGTAAATAGGCAGCACAGGAAAAGAATAGCAAGCATCGTCATTAACCGCCTACTGCGCAATCACAAAATTCAATCAGATTTAAATTGTTGGAGACAAAATAAATGTGAACCACAGCTCAGAACCTCGATCCAAAAAACCTGTAGTCTTCCTGTGAATAATCTTTTCTCTAAATGTATAAGAAACTCAAATATCAATTTCACATCATGTTGTATCTCATAAAAGAAATGTCAACAAAATTTCTGTTCAGTGTAGAAATGCAATGGTGGCTGCAATTTAAATTTTGCGAAAGCAGTTTCTATAAAAAAACTGCTATAAGGACTATAAATAGGGATGTGCAATAATAGGGACACGTCATACAAAACACTTGCATTAAAATAAATTCACACTAAATTTAATTGTTGAGCAGCTTGCATATGAAGTGTATTTCCCCTATATACATTAATGGGCATCAGAATTCACACATTGGAATTTGGCTTTTGCAATTATAACCCCAAATTCCAATGAAGTTGGGAGACTGTGTAAAACATTAATACAAAAACAGGATACAATGATTTGCAAATCCTTTTCAACCTATATTCAGTTGAATACACTACAAAGACAAGATATTTCATGTTCAAACAGATAATTGTTATTGTTTTTTGCAAATATTCTCTTATGTGGAACTTGATGCAACATGTTCAAAAAGAGGGACAGGGGCAACAAAAAGACTGGGATCTGTTTGGAATGCTCCACAGGTGAGTGTCATAATTGGGTATAAAGGGAGCATCCCTAAAAGGCTCAGTTGTTCACAAGCACAGATGATACGAGGTTCACCACTTTGTAAACAACTGCATGAGCAAAAAAGTCCAACAGTTTAAGTAAAACGTTCATTGTGCAATTGAAAGGAATTTAAGGATTCACCTAGAGTCCATAATATCATCAAAAGACTCAGAAAATCTGGGGAAATCTCTGCAAGTAAGCAGCAAATCCAAAAACGAACATTGAATGCCCATGCAAAGCGAAAGTCATATATCAACAACACCCAGACACGCCGCCGGCTTCTGAGATGTACTGAAGCAAAGTGAAAAAGTGTCTTGTGGTCTGACAAGTCCACATTTCAAATAGTTTTTGTAAATCATGGACGTTGTGTCCTCTGAGCCAAAAAGGAAAAGGACTGTCCGGATTGTTATCAGTGCAAAGTTCAAAAGCTAGCATCTCGAATGGTATGGGTGTTAGTTCCCATGGCATGGGTAACTTATGAAGACACCATTAATGCTAAAAGATACATGCATGTTTTGGAGCAACATATGCTGCCATCCAAGCAACGTCTTTTTCAGGGGTGTCCCTGTTTATCTTAGCAAGACAATACCAAACCACATTCTGCACGTTACAACAGCTTGGCTTCGTAGTAAAAAATTACAGATACTAGACTGGCCTCCTGCAGTCCAGACCTCAGTTCCCAAACGCTTACTGAGTGTTGTTAAAAGGAAAGGTGATGTAACACAGTGCTAAACATGCTCCTGTAAAACAAATTCCAAATGAGTGAATATTTGCAAAAAAACAATGAAGTTAATCTGTTTGAACATTAAATATCTCGTCTTTGTAGTGTATTCAATTGAATATAGGTTGAAAAGGATTTGCAAATCATTGTATTTTGTTTTTACTTATGTTTTGCACAACGTCCCAACTTCATTGGAATTGGGGTTGTACTTTTACTGGGTTTCACAGTGGCACAAGTTGTTAGCGCAACCCTTTAAAGAGATGTGTTACCAATACCAGTTACCATTAACATGTAAAAAAATAGTTTTACAGCATAATGTCTCCTTTATTTGCATTATTCTACTGAGACAACCTGTGAGGTCTAGTCATACAGACAACATTGCAGCAGATCAATGTGTAAAGCAACTGCTAAGCAATGCATAGGCATCAAGTAGGTATCACAATTCCCTATGAATCATATGAATGAGCACACAAACAACATTAATCATGAGGCTGTACATAAAACCAAATACAACAAAAATAATTAAAGTACCTGCAGTTGTATGTGCGAATTTCCTTGTTATCCCTTTTGCACTTGACTGCAACAAATATCATTGTGACAAACAGAATAGCTGCAATAGATCCTAGGGCAATAATGAAGATGAGGGAGAGGTTTACAGGTCCAGTTTGCTCTTGAGTATTAAGGTCCTGAGAGAGGTAGATAACAATGTATGCCGATGCAAATAGTGAAGTCTGTCCATGGTCTTGCGCCACAACAGTAATTTGAAAGGAGGGCTTAGCATTTTCCCCAAATGTTTTCGTGGTTCGTACCTCACCATTAATCTGGTCAATTTCAAAATATGTCATGTCACCCTCTGAGATGGAGTATGTCAGTCTTCCATTTTCTCCCTCATCATAGTCATCAGCTTTAATCTGAGTAACCAAATAACCAACTCCAGCATTTTTGGGAATGGACACCTCCGCAGTGCCGTTAACCAGTGGTGGGTTCGTCATTACAGGAGTGTTATCATTTACATCCAAAACAACAATGCGCACAGTGGCATTGCTTGTCAATGAGGGATCGCCCCCATCTTTAGCTGAGACCTTAAATTCAAATGTCCTTGTGTCTTCATGATTAAAAGCCCTAACTCCATAAATTTCACCATTTGAGTTTACAGTGACATATGACTCCACAGACATTCCCCGTACCTCTGACTTGATGATTTCATAAGACACAGTGCCATTCATGCCCAGGTCAGGGTCTCTTGCAGACACTGAAAGCAGAAATGCACCTGGCACATTGTTTTCCAGAACCATTGCCTGATAATGTGGCTTGGTGAAATAAGGAGGGTTATCATTTTCATCTGTAACTTTAACAGCAAAGGATTTTGAGCTTCTCAGTGGAGGATAACCACTATCCTCAGCCAGTATGGTCAGATTATACATGTCTCTCTGCTCCCTGTCTAGTCGGCCATCAACAAGTAAGGTGGAGAAGCTCTCAAACTCGTTAAGTCTGAAAGGCACGTTGCCCTGCAGTCTGCACTGCACTTTCCCGTTTGCTCCCGAGTCATTGTCTGATACTCTCACCAGCGCAATGACATATCCAAGTGGTGCATTTTCACTCACCTCTACCATTTCACTGTTTTCAGACAAAAGTTTAATTTCTGGTGCATTATCATTGACATCTATCACATTGACAATTACTTTGCAGTGGGCTGGAATGGAATTTGGACCCAGATCTTTGGCTTGAACATCTATTTCATGAACACGCAGTTCTTCATGATCTAGAATTCCATTCACAGTTATGACGCCAGTTTTGGGATCGATTTTGAACATCTGTTTCGTCAAGTTCGACACAAAATTAATGAATGAATAAACAACCTCGCCGTTTGTCCCTTCATCAGGATCAGTGGCATTCAAGTCTATCACTAATGTATTCATAGGAGAGTTCTCCATCAAATTAACAGTGTACACTGGTTCATCAAAAACAGGGTTATTATCGTTGGAATCGATTACTTTAATATTAAGTTGTACAGTCCCAGTCTTTGGTGGATCTCCATCGTCTTCGGCAGTGATTTCAAACGTGTAATGAGACTGCGTTTCCCTGTCTAGAGTTTTTTCTACCACCAGCTCGGCGATTTTCGATCCATCTCCCCTAGACTTGATCTCCAGGCCGAATATATCGTTGGGGGTGATCGTGTACGTCTGAACACCATTACTCCCGGAGTCCGGGTCGTTTGCCGCCTCTAGGGGAAAGCGTGTGCCTGGAGCGGCGTTTTCCGAGATCTCGATGTCGATATGGCTAGTGGGAAATCGAGGAGCGTTGTCATTCACGTCCAAGATCTCGATTTTAATCACGCAGATTTCCATCGAATTTGACATTACCTCCAGAGAAATTATGCATTTCGATATCTGCCTGCAAACAGCGTCGCGATCGATTTTTTGTTTTGTGATAAGAAGTCCGGCCGGGCTCAGGTTAACCCATCGCGGCTCAGAATTGGAGATCACTCGTAAATAAGGCTGGCGGTTCCCTAGCGCTAATCCTGCCTCTTTCGCGTCCGCGGTCACGTTAGCGATCTTCGTTCCTGCGCGCAATTCTTCCTGCACCATGTATTTCAGATTAAAAACGGCACCGACACTGCTCCAGCAGGCCGCAAAGCACAAAATCACTTTCATTAAATCCATGTCCTTCGAGAGCAGAAAACCTGTTGTTGTCTTCCTCCGGTCACTTATTTGCATCAGCGACTAGTGTCAGAACTGCGTTACGGACATTCCAGCACGGTTTCTTTGCATTTCAACAAAGCCAGATCCAGGAATTGACCGGAATGGCCAAAAGACACTAAATTAATTCACCGCATAGCTATTTTCGTGCCAACCGGCTTTGGAAAAAAATATTCAATCAACATAAGTGTTCGAATATAAAATCATATCATTGTGTGCATCGCGCAGGTCATAATTGGCAATTGCGGACCGCATACTAACACAGAAAACCAATCATTCAAATCAACCAATCAAGGGTATAAATAGCAATTACTGATCCATGAGTTATGGATGATACAGAAATGATCTGAAATGTTCAATTTTAGAGATCATGGGTAGTGATACCTGTAGCGTACATATGCGTATAGATTATAGCCATACCGCGTATTTTTAAATCGGAACACCTAACATCTCGATCCATAATTAGCACGTATATCCAATGAACCGGGAAATATCCACATAAACAGCAAAGCTGGATAAAGAAATCATCTAGCCTTACTGCAACAGCGATAACGATGACGACAATGATGATGTCGTAAAGAATCAGTCTTATCTGTCCTATTCAGAATCACAATAATCCAGTATTCCACTGATCCGAGATGTGGACGCTTCCACTTTAAACGCTTGTCAGATTTCCCA
>JAUZSU010156546.1:0-14134 GCA_034780255.1 Parotocinclus maculicauda
CTTTTTAGTTGTTCTATATTATTTCCCCATTATTATTATACGACGTGGGATATACTTATCCTGCATATTTGGGTCCTAAATAAAAACACCACCACTGCTCGTAACACAATGGACAAATTCAAAGTTACCTAAGCATGCAAAAGTCCCAGTTGGCTGGTAGTTGCTTCACTGGAATAGAGAGAAATCTGAGATACAGATGGTGATCAATCAGACTTGACCTTTACAGAGCTATTTCTTTCTGCTGCTTAGCTCCATTGTGTCTCTGTGTTGAGATAAGGGACAGCATTATGTCATATATCATTATATCAAGGTGTGGGTTGTGGAAGTGCTCTGCTATAAAAAAGGCATGAAGATAAAAAAGCCATTATTAAAGACCTGTTTGAATCTTCATCAGCCCACAATTGCCTACAAATGGAGAACTTGAGCACTTATGCATTTAAATAGGTATTTTTCCCCGGAATTCTTACCGAAACAGTAATGGATCATGATGAAGTATAAGCATAGCAACACCATAGCGGAGACCTGAGAAACCATAAGGACCACCTAGCAACATCATAGCAACCACCTGGGATACCATAATAACTACCTGGTGACCTTTGACAACCATCTGGCAAGTTCAAAGCAACCACCTAACCACCACATGGCACCACTGAGCAACACATTGGTGTCGATCAAGCCATATTGCAAGATCATAGCAGCCACCTATAATAACATAGCAACCACCTAAAAATACATTTTAACTACCTAGCAACACCATAGCAACACTTAACAATAAGCTAGAAACACTATAGCTATCATCTGTGAAACCAAAGCAACTACCTGGAATACCATAGTAACTACCTGGCAACCTTTGACAACCATCTGGCAAATCAAACCAGAGCAACCACTAGCTCCACCAAAGCAACCACTTAGCAACAACACAGCAACCACCTGGGAATCCATCACAACCACCGAGCTACATCATAGCAAGCACTAAGCTCCACCAAAGCAACCACTCAGCAGCACCACAGAAACTGACTGGGAACACCTATCAACACCATATCTACCATATGTGAAAGCATAGCAACAATTTAACAACATCAAAGCATTAAACTGGGAAAACATAGCAGCAATATAGCAATACCCATCGTTAGTCTCATCTACCACACCTGTTGCATCTGGTTAGCCAGCATTAGTCTAGCAATTAGAATCCACGTTAGCTGTGCAACCATTTTGTGTTTCCTTCATGAAATGCACTTTTCTAGTTTGTATTATAACTCAGCTGTATGACTGGTTGTGCCTGAGGGATGTGAGGTCATTTATGGTGGGTCGTTCCCTGGCCATTCCCATTCCCTTTATTTTATCCCCATGGTAAAGGACAGTGGAGAATATAGACCCAGATCATCTCTCAGTCACAGATAACCCAAGATGCATGTGATGCCTAACCTGTCCACACACTGCCAGAACTTTAACCCGGACCTTCATCTCCAGGATGATGGGCTACAGTGTTAGAAGCACCAATCAAAATGCACGCCTTATTATAGTTTTGTAATTAATATTTGCTGTAACTTGGCATATTAATATTTTGTTTAATTTAGAGTATTCATAAATATGTAATATACTAATTACTAAGAATGGTCAAATTTGATAAACTTGACAAAAGTGTTCATATATTGTTCAGTGTGTACATATTAAAGAAGATACACCCCTTAACCTCCAAAGCAAAGCACTCAAATCTCTACTGCGCTGCTGCTGACTTTACTTTGTTTTTTGTGATGTGACAGGATAAAGGCTTATGCTTAAAGCGCGGTGTAATTTGATTGGAAGCAGCAGTGCAATCTCATGCTGGAATGCTCCGTCTAGCCTGATCCCATGGCTGATCCTGTCCTACAAACCCACTTCTTAAACCCAAAGCCGTTTACATGACTAAATCATGGACAGACTGTGACACTGCTCAAGTTGATCAAAATGCACTTCAGCCATTTTCACCATTACCACATATTGATTATTCATAAAATGGGGTTATTCAGTACTGTATTGAAATGCAAATTATATACAGTATATTCACACTGCCTAAATGTGCTGTGTTTTAGCACAATTTGCATGAATTTATAGGTTTAACAATAGTTTATTTATTTATCTTTATTTTTTAGGTTTAACCCTGTTTGTCCTGAAGTACTTGCATCTATCTGTGGAGCTCAGTGCACAGGTGTAAGTGTGCCCTCGAGGCGACAGAAGTCTGTGTGGGTTGCACTAGGTGATGATCCAATTAATGGCATGTATATTTTTTGGCACACATTGGATCCCTAAATACTAACTGGTCATTGTTTAAACACTCCAGCCTACCTGAGTATTGTTACTGACCATGTCCATCCCTTTACGAGCACAGTGTACCATCTTCTGATGGCTACTTTAAGCAGGATATTGATCCATGCCATAAAGCTCAAATCATCTCACAGTTGTTTCTTAAATATGGTCACTGTACCAAAATGACCTCCACAGTCACTAGACATTAATCCAATAGAGCACTGTTGGAATGTAGTGGAAAAGGGGATTTCCGTCCTGGATGTGCAGCCAAAAAATCACATCGCAAAACTACTATCAAAAAAAAAAAAAAAAGCTATCAAGTGAATATGACACAAAATCAATGGGGAATATTTCCAGCATCTTGATGGATCTATGGCACTGTGGCAGTTCTAAAAGCATGGTATACCTAATAAAGTGGCCA
Source organism: Parotocinclus maculicauda (assembly GCA_034780255.1). NCBI lineage: Eukaryota > Metazoa > Chordata > Actinopteri > Siluriformes > Loricariidae > Parotocinclus > Parotocinclus maculicauda. The sequence goes on from JAUZSU010156546.1 coordinate 2,708, forward strand.
GTGAGTGTACAGGTCTTACTAGATGTTCGTATATCAGCAGAATTAGAGCAGATATAGCCTGTGTGTGAGGCAAAATGCAAAATAACTATAACACATATTTAGCTCCCTAGACATTTTTTTTTTATCATCAAGCACTCGCAACACGAATTTGCAGATTTAGATGATGAGCTTAAACACCTTGGTTTTTTACACAGATAGTAGACTCATTGATCTTTGGTGGCCACTAATGGGATTTCTGTTCTATATTGGGTAGAAAGATAGACGGAAAGAGAAACATGTCTATGCCTACATAGACATGCAGATAGGTAGGTAGATAAACAGACAGACAGACGGACAGATAACGCTCTATTCATCATGCTCTATTATGCTTCAACATGCTCCTCTCATCATGCATGTTACTGAAGTGTAACTGTGTGCGCGCGTCCGCCAAAGCGCAGCATCAGCACCACGGATAAGATGCGCGTTCCCGCGGCCGGCCGGCGGAGCACCTGGGTCTATTCGAGTTAAAGTTCCCGAAAAAGCGGGGGGCTTTAACACCAGGTTTTGCTGACCCGTTAAACAGGGAGGGGGGACACGTTAATGGTCTTACCGAAAGGGTGAGGCGGGAATCCGATCCTGGTACAGCAAAGAAAAAAAGGATGGACATCAAATACACGCGACTGCTCGGTCCTGGCCTTTTGCTCTTCTTCGCCCTGCAACAGTGTTCATCACGTAAGTGTGAGATATCCTTATTCTCTATTTTTGGAAGCGCATGAATACAAATGCGGCGACTGTTTGGTGAGGTTAAAGGGTTAAATTAGGAACGGGGAAAGCGGATTAGAGAAAGCATTCGCATTGTTCTTTATCAGTGTTTTTAAAATGTGTTTGAGTTGTATGTGTTTCATTATGTGTCTGCTGGGTAAAGATGCGCGCACGCGGAAGGGATTTTTGTGAGGGGGGGAAAGTAACGGGGCATCCTGCGGCATGCAACCTTCTGCATTGCGGTGCTTCCTACCGTCCTCTCGCAACTTTCCGAGCATCCTCCAAACAGGGAGGGACACGGCAAATCTCTAATCCTAATACATTCTATGAGGGATATTCATGCTTATATTATAGGATTGGCCATGCTGGTTTATTTTTCGGACCTTAAAGTGATGTAAATCCTTTGAAGAGAGCTGTGATCGCGCACGGCATCACCTGTCCAGCAGGACAGGGCAGCTACGTTTGCATGACGTATAATGCAGAGAAATCTCTTCAGAGCAAACTTTAGGCGATACCGTCCTCAGGATTAAATGTGCTTTGGGCTTGGATTCCTAAGAACGTCGCTAATTCTAAACTGACATCATGAATGCACTCTATTAGGATGCTGTGCGTGCTCGAGTTGGGATAAGGGTGGGGCGATAACTGTGACCAGCTATGACTGTAATAATGTAATAATATAGTCTGCCCTATGGGGCGTTTTTAGTCTGCTTGCCTTACTGAGGTACATACAGAATTTAGAGGGGCACTGCTGTACAACTCTGCTTGCCACAGCTGTGTATAACAAATAAGCCTTTTAAACACTAAACAGATTAAGCGATTTAAAAGGGTGTTACACTGCCATGGATGAGAAGTGAAGAACTAACTTTTTAAATTACTTTAAAACATAAAAAAATTTTTTATACTTAATTGCATTCACTAAATATATAGCTATGAGCTATTAATAGCTATATGTTGTGTGCAGAATGGCTGCCTTTCTTTTAAAGATTTGCTGTTGTCCATTACTTCATGCGAAAACCTGAAGGAAACTGGCTTCGACTGAAATGTTTTCAGCCTTTAGAAGATATGCCAACCCGGTCTCGCTCCACCCAATATGCTGTGGCATTATTTGACAGATTGTGCTTGTAGTGAATTTTTGTGATGTGTCCTATATTTCTGCTCAGCAAAACCACTGTGATTTTAGCTCTGTCATCTTAGAGGGGCAGAGTCTGTGCCTTGTATTATAATCCAACTCCTTTAACATTTCTTCATAAAACTTGGATATATTTTACCTTAGTGAGTGCAAGCTGGAAGACCAAAACATGATCTCCCACCATCATGCTTTACAGCTAATATGATATTTTAGTGTTTGTGTTTTTTCCCTTTTCTATCTCATTTGGCAACTGAATATTATTTGATAAACAACATCCACGTGATCTTTTGTGAGCTTGAGATGCATAAGGATTTTTAAAGAGCAATTACATTCCCTTTGGATTTCCCTTAATGTTTTTGGTGCTTTTAGTGGCGATACCAAGTTCTAGGGATATCATTTTTTTTGCTGTTACTCTTGACCTTTTAATGTTTTCTTGTAATCTTTAGAAGGAGATACACAGCAGATGCCACTATGTAAGCTTACACAAATTCAACTATACAGATAGATATACTAGATAGTCGCCACATATCTGGCTTAACTAATCCCATTGGGAATCCAAAGATCACAAGATCAAAAACCTTACATTACAGAGAGTAGCAACAGTGGTGCTGAGTTCCCGGACAGTCCCCAAACACACATACTCAATCTTGGGTCTTTGCAGTCAGTGACTAGTGTATAAGACCAAAGTATCACTTAAGTATCAGATTGTGGACTGTCTCCCTAACTCATGAACAGCCCTTTTGTAGCATTTTCCTGGCAGAGGTGCCCCCTAGATACAGTCTTGACTATTTCTTCCAACTCACTCTTACCATGTCAGGTTATCAAGTGTTGCTCAAATTCCAATCAGACTATCTAAATTGTTGTGAATGAGGTATGTGAATTGTTATGATTGTTCTATAGAGCCTTTACAATCCACACCAAGACATGAAAGCAATAAGTGCAGAGTTTCGCGTTCACCTATCAGCTAGTACTGTGAATTATTAATCAACGTGTTCAACAAAGAACTGAAAATACATCTGTTTTTTGTCTTTTTACTTCATGATTTATTATAGTGATTTCTTAGTAAATCAGATCACATGTTACCAATAACTGAAGTAGTAATTCATTGTAAACTTGCATTATAGTATGATGATGCTGGTAAAATCTTGCTGTAGATTAAATAGAAACAAACTCGTTACAGAGAGATGACACAGCACAGACTCAGCTTTTATTGTACAGCTTCTTCAGCATAAGTCTCTCAAAAGAGCATCCAAAATGGATGCTGATAGATAAAATATACTGCAATTGGTTTGATGGGTTTGGTTTGAACAGTGCTGCATATGTTACATGCCCTGTTATTGAATAGGCTTGGATGTATTATAGGTAGAGAAATGGGCAAGCTGTGACACATTTATTAAAAGATAAGGAGGGGTGTAAGAATTTAAGCCTGTGTGTGTGTGTGTGGACACCTGGGTGGGATTTCTGTCTGTAGATAAATGCAAGTTTCTCATATGTGCTCCCTCTTTCTCCTTTGAGGGCTTTATCCTGCATTCAGTACCTAGTGCCAGTGCCTGTCTATACTATTAATAATCTTGTGCTGTAATCAGCAGCTGGACATGCCGCCAATGCCAGCCATTCTTATCTATGTGAATGATTAATAGTGATAAGGACTAATAAATGTGCTCAGGGTGCATGTGAGGCAGCTCATGTGATATGCAGGCTTGTCAAAAGTGCTGTGTCAGGATGGTGAGGTTGTGCTGGTGCACATACATGCTCTGCCGTGTCAGTGGATTCTCCTTCACACATTAGCTTTGACCGTGAAGATCAGTAGAAATGCATGGAGGCAGGACACACACAGCACAAAGAGAGGGATAGGAAAAGAGAGTGAGTAAGTGAAAGATAGACTGAGAAGAGAGGAACAGATAACGGAATGGGGAGTGGGGGGATAATTTTAGAAGCTGCCTCATGAAAGGCGATGCCGTCCTGTGAAAAGGAAGAGAAAGCAGTTATAGGTGGAACTGAATAGTGGTTTCAGTTCCAGAACCCTGGCAGTGTCCCAAATCACACCCTTAATATGTGTATATAGTAATGCTATTGGGAAAAGATTACAAAAGCACTTGGCTTGCAGGCACTGGTTTGAGTAAAATAGCCAAAAAAAAACAGTCAAGTATCATTGTGATTTTAAGACAGATATCAGTTGGGTTGGTTTTGATGAGTTTTGAGTGTTTTAGACTTGACAGCTTTGGTAAGCTAGCATTGTGGTTAAGTCATCAACATTTAGAAGGTACAAAGGTATGCAAAGTCCTTACTTTAGTAAATGTACTACTAATCTGATTAAAACACAGTACAACAAGTACAAATTGAACTATGCATTATAGATTTTACCTGAATAGAAGTACTAAATATACTAATACTAAATAATAAAGACCTTTGTAACTTAAATTTTAAAAGAGGATGTTTTATTAAGGTTCACAAGAGGTTTACATCCAAGTGTGCATAAGGGTATTATGGACCTTATTATCTTTAGATAATAAAAACATTTTCATAAGGAACATGAAACATAAGGAACAAAATATATTAAATACGTCTTGAATATTCTCTATAAATGCTGCTTAATCACTCATTACTTGCCTCGGTAATGATTAGTAATGCAGTAAATCATGACATTTACCAGGAGTTATCGGTGATACTTTGAAACATTGCTTTACAAAACTGCAGGGTTTTTTTTCTAAACACTATTTCAGCATCAACAAAGTGAGATATTCAACGAGTTTGAAAGTTCTTTTTTATGTATTTAGTATAAGTATTAGTATATACTGTATTTGTTATGTACGCCTAGTTTCATTGTAACCTTTTGTCTGTCGTTAAAGGCATTGATGCTGAAAGCAACATTAAACAAACATCAGACAGCAGTCCAATATTTTTATATCCACCCATCTCTCCATATCCATTATCCATCCATGTGTCCATTCACAATTTCTTCTATTATCCATAAATCCATCTGTCCATCTAGGACTTATGCAATATTTGCCATATACTCCCACTCTGTTTTTTTATATATTGTTTATTCATCTCTTCATCCAGGTATTCACCCAGCTGTCCCTCCGTTCATTCATCTAGCTAGGCATAAAATATTCCACCTAATCATGTGTTTAATCAGTTATTGCCTCCATCTCTATTTTATTCTATCTGTGTTGCTCTGCTATATCTGAACTGCTAAATGGGTGTTGTAATACGATGGCAATTGTTCACATAGAAATAGGCAAGCACTGTTGAGCAATGGAGATTTGGATGAGTTTATCAGTTTAGATTAGGCTGAATGGGGGCTTCCTCTAATTGAAACAGAGAATTATGTTAGAAAGATACTGATGCTACACCACATACATTATAGCTTCTAAAGGAAATCCTACAAATTATTCGATATGACTGCTATCTTTGGATGCTTGTGCATTATTAGCTATAGGATGCTGATCTATTTTTAAGTTCTGGTGAAATATATGACATATGTGCTTTTCCACAGACTTGCTAAGTTTGGCTAATGCTGACCTTGATACTGATGGATGAAACTAGGTGGTAATGAGAACGGCGATTTTAATGCCTATTAGATATGTACAATGCTTTGCGATAAGCGATGGCTATGTCGTAGAGCTTAGATTCATTTTAGCCTCCATTATGATGAAAAAGTAGTTATTTTACACATTTGATCAGGCACAGTTAATGCGTAAGAGAAGTTGTCACCTCGTGCCTGGATTGATCTTTTCTTATTAGAGTAGAATGACAGTAGATATTAGCATACAAGCAGAATTATAGATGAGTGAAGCTTAGGCCACCACACATTCTCATATTCAAAAAGGTCCAGCAGTCTCTTCAGTTTGGATACTTTGCACATTGTGTTTTATTTTTAAACAATAATACAGGGTGGATACAAACTACATCTTTAACAATGTTAATGTGTTGAGTGAATTTGACCTATATAGGACATATATCACATATCTTTATTTCTTATTGAAATTCTTAAATCCTATGCTCACTCTCACTCTCACAGATTAAACCAAAATAAGTTGATCTCTACCCAGATATTATTTAGACTTGAGGATTGAAACTAGGTTTTTATAGCTGAAAAACTGTTATATTTTGAACTAGGTGGATAAATATGATTCATAATCCCCATGGAACTCCGTAGACTGGCAAACCTACTGAATGTTTTGGGAAATGACAGTTGAGCTCCGACAATGAGGACAATAAATATTGTTTGATGTGTTGAGATCCAGCACATGGAATAGGTCAGCAGTTGGGGAAAAACATAAAAAAAACCCATAATGGTATTTTAAATCAGTGTTAAATATAGTTACTTAAGGGCTTGGGCTTTATTTGATTTAATCTAACTCTTGCCATCAATGGCTATTTATGACCGGAACAAGTATTTACTACATCGATACTAGTTATCACATTCACACTAGGACAATTTAGTGTGACCTTGGGATATGGGAGGAAATTGGAACACCTGGGGTAAAGCCATGCATACAAAGGGAGGACATGCAAACAGAAAAGAGGTGGAATCTGAGGTTGGGATTGAACCAGGGATTTCTAGAGCTGTGAAGAAACTGTGTTAACTGTATGAGCCACCATGCCACCCCCAGTCACTTGATAGATTTGTGACCTTTTGTGAATTTGTAAGTTCCAAAGTATCATGGCAGACAATTAAGATTGTTGAATACATACTAATAAGATTTACTTATATTAATAATGAAATCAATGTGGTACCTGTTTACCACTTTATGCCCATTTTATACTTCCAAAACAACTTGACCTTACTTCCTTTTCTTACAATCTTGACCTTGCCTATAATTTATTAAGGATCAAGTATCCGCATGAATCCGGATATCTGAATGTGAGTCCCTGTAGTGTGTTCTGGTTGGTATAGGGATCACACATACACATCATTTGTTCTGAGGGAGAGGAGGTCAAATCCCCCAATTCTGCAATTCTGCAATTCTGGATCCCCCTTTTCCCAACCAGGAGTTAAATTATATAAAAAAATGTAATTAAAACTAGTAATGACTCTTTCACTCTTTCTCAGGACCATGTTTGGAGCCACTGATCTCTCCACTCTACGCTTCCTCTTTCTGGGCCTCGTCCAGATACAATTTCCTCTACTCTGCTCATTTTGGCAAACTCCACGGTAAGTTGGCAGTTTAGAGGCTAAACACACATTAGTTATTCAAGTAGCATTAATATTTGTAAGCCTAAAGATATATATCCTCTGTCTGTACATAGGAAGCAGTGGCTGGTCTCCGGCTCCTGGTGACACCCAGCCATGGCTGCAAATTAACCTGGGTAGAAAGTATCGTATCATGGCAATCGCCACACAGGGTACCTTCAACTCTTATGACTGGGTGACCAAGTACACTCTCCTGTATGGAGACCGATTTGATGCATGGACTCCATACGTCATGAAAGGCGGTAACATGGTACATTCAGAGTTTATGTTTATGTTTTGTGTCTGTGATGCTACAGATCGCTCATAGACCAAAAACATGTGTCAAGTTGCTAGGTTGCCAAGTAAAAAAGCATTTAACCCAGAAACTGCTTGCACTGATTGCCGTGTCAGTCGCTCCTTAAAAGGGTGTCTGCTAATGCTGCAAATGTATATCAATGTCACAATATGATGGACTACAAAACTGAAAGTGACTTATCAGCTATTTATTTCCACAGGGTTTGGGTTTGTCCACTTGTTTCTCAAATGTTCTGAGCTCTAAAATATTCAGTTACCAGACACATTTTATTTTTTTCTCTGCCACTGTTGAGCCCTTGAGCGACGCCCTTGCAATGACTGTACAATGCATGATTGTATCAGTTGGACAAGGGCATTTGCTAAAAGCTGTACATATAAATGAAGAGACCTTTTGTTTTAAGAATCTTTATTATCCTAAAAAATAAGGCATACTTAAGAAATATATTACTATACCATAACAAACACATTCTGACCAGAAATCAGTTTGACTGCTAGAATACCTGGGAATACAGAGATATATATATACAACGATATTTCTAGACCTCTGTTAGGGGCACTATAGCACCTCCAGATCCCCTTTCCTCAAAATAAAAAAAGAACAAACAAACAAAATCATGCATTATTAGTTTATTTCTGCTTCTGCAAATAACATTGCTTGTACCTTATGGATTATGTTATGATTATGAGTTTATGGATAATGAAAAAGTCATATAAGATCATCACGTAATACAAACGTTGAATGACAAGGTATATATGAGGTAAATACTCCAAACAATTGTATGTGTATAATTTGTTAGTTTTATAATGCTAACCTTTTAAAATTCTCATTACCTCTAGACCCCCATAGTCAAAAATCAACCCCCATATTTATACATTTGTAGTGATGCCCCTGTCCAATAGTTATATGATTTATAATGCATGTTGGATATTGTACTGCCAAGGCACTGATTGATAAATGCAAACAAAAACACAATCTTCTTGTGTTACTTCTGCAGTGTATATGTGAGTTTTTGTCCTGAAAACATCCTTTTGCTTCTTTTCATTTAGACATTGCCTGGAAACTGGAACTACTACCAGGTAAAGAGAAATGTCTTCCACTACGCTTTCACTGCCAAGCACCTGCGTTTCCTTCCCATGGGCTGGAACACAGAGAACGGTGGCAAAATTGGTGTACGGCTTGAGGTCTACGGGTGTCCCTATGGTAAGGAGTGCAGGAGTGCTTTTTGACTAATCAGTAAAGTAAGTAGGTAAAAAATATAGTCTGGAATTACTGTATATTTAGGGTTTTATGTGTTACTGACACATTCACAAGGAATGTAGCCTGCAGTTAATTCACTTTAGTATGACCGGATTTTCAGAAAAGCTGCTTAACGCTGCAGTTTCCCTGCAGTTTTTATTAAGTTTCTGTAATCCAGTTTGCAGAAACAGTCTCATCATTTCCATTTCATAAACTTAGTTCCTTATATTGAACTTATTGCCATTTTGACCTTTAATATCTGATTCTCTGGCATTTCAGACTCGTACGTCATGTATTTTGAGGGAGACGACATGGTGGCATACTCCTTGCCCGGCGGGAAGATGAGAACGCTGCAGGACCACTTTGCTCTGAACTTTAAGACCCTGGAGAAGGACGGAGTACTGCTGTACAGTCAAGGACTGCAAGGAGATTCAGTCATGCTGGAACTGAAGACTGGCCGATTGTACCTGCACATGAGCTTGGGTAAATTAAAAACAGTTTTCCAAAAACTGTTATAAGGCCAGCAATGCATGTAGTACAGTGCTAGTTCAACATTGAGGGGGGACAGACTGCTTACTCTCCCCAACCTAACACATTATGTTAGTAGTGTTATACAGTACAGTCAAATCCGGTTAATTGGACCACCGGTTAAAAGGACCGGCCGCTTATTCTGACCAAATCCTAAAGTACCTAAACAAATCCTATTATATACATGTAATGTTATTTGCTTATTTGGATCAAAATTCCGCCTAACCCATTTAAAACCATGATCCCCATTTGGGGATCAGGTGCTGTAACTCGCCTACTGATGGGATGGGATGGGATAGGACAGAAATAAAGTAAAAAATGTTCAGAAAAAAATTTGGATCAGCGATTTATGGGAGGATTTTTGGGATCTCCGGGAGAATTTATGCTTTTATCAAAGGTCAGGAAATCCGAAAAGTTGTGTTGACAAGAGCAAAACCAGCGGGAGGTGAACACGCCCACCACTTTTTTGATTTTGTTCAAGTGCAGTCCATCAAGAGAACACATCAGATCACACTGGATAAGTTCTGCAAATGTTGACTGGAATTTAGTGAAAACTTGTTTTTTTTACAGTATTATGCTTCACATGCTAAGTACCTATACTTTGTGTTGTAGATCATTTCGAAAAACTTGGTTGCAAATTTATTTTTCAATGAACAAAGTTCGTAATCAACAGTAGTTATTGTTTGTATGTTTGCTATACGTGTATATTGTACAATAAAGGTTTAATAAACATTTAATATGTTACATAGCACGTCCCGTCTATGTTCTTTAATCGGACCAGCCGGTTATTAGGACCAAAACGATCGCGTCCAGATGTGGTCCAATGCAAGTCTGTTCACTACTAAACATTTCCAGTGCAGAGCCCATGTAATACTACAATTTGCTTTGAAAGTCATGCCACATATAGCCTAAAGTATGTGGAAACCTCTTATAATGCATTTTGTTTTGAATTTTTCCAAGATATAAAAACTATCCAAACCAAGTATTAGTAGAAACACTTTGAAATAATCAAGCATTGTTGTTTTAAGGTTCAAGGAAAACTTAGTGAAAAATGGTTAGTCACAAATGTGACCGTTGAGATAATGCATTGTTTACTGAATTAACACATTTCTCCTATGCAGTCATTAGAACTCTTATATAACCTAGACCCTGTAATAAACAAAATTAAAACTATGTCATTGGTAATGCCCAGCATTGTTACTAGAATGCTTTTTCATTATGGCGTGACTATTTTACCTGTCCTTATTGAAATTGAAACATCCATCAACATATTTCAACATATATCAGTGAGTCTTACATCTTTACTTTGACTTTGCATACTGTGTTAATCCAAGATGTTTCATATTCTGTCTGGTCAACTTCATTTAAAGTCCATTGCTGCATTTCAGGCATGCAAAAATACTTGGGTCAGTAAAGGATCTACCATTACTATGTCATGTTGCCATGTACACTTAAACACTTAAAAAGAGTTAATTTAACACTTAAAAGAGGTTATGGCAGCGCTGATACCTTATAGAGTATTTGAGGCATTAGTTTGTCCCATTCTTCCTGAAGACTTTTAACTTAAAGTTTACTTAAACAGTACAGGCTTGGTGTTGTCAAATTTTTCATTTCAGAATTATCCACACAGAATGTGTTTTACATTCTGTATTGGGGACAAGTTAGGACTACAGGAAGGATAATCCAGTTTCCTCTTTGAGTCTTCAATCTGGGCTTGCATCTTTGACCTTTATGCACCTTTATGCTAGTATTCCAGATGTTTTTGAATAGCAGAATGATATTATTTATTCTAGAGATTTGAAGATCTTACAATCTGTCTTTTAGGAACATTTTAGACATTTCAATAATTTTATATAAGTGAATTAAAATAATTTTAAATAAGTGCACTTGTCAAACTAGAAGATCCTTTGCCTATCTCAGCCTTTCGTGTACAAAATATTATAACAATAACTTGTTGAGATGACCTGTTTGAACCACATAATCTCTGTTATTTCACCTCATTACTAGCCCTAATTTTTGGCTATGCAAACTTATTTTTATAATCTGCTGCAGGCCTGAAATGCATTTAAACAGCAACCCAGTATACTACACAGAACTCTATAACAGTTAAACTACTGCCTACACTACAAACACGAGACTATTCAACAGTATTGAAGTAACCAGCGACTCCACCCACCCCCGAATTTCGACAATGGGGGGAATCTGCTGCATCTCCTTTGTACTAATAGCCAGTGAGTCCATGATTTTTCTTGATTACTGGCCCCCACTTCCCATCATGTGCTCGCATTGACCGAATGG